>JAACNH010001057.1:52806-106256 GCA_019447015.1 Hymenochirus boettgeri | reverse complement strand
TGTATTTATTATATGAGCTGGTTACTGGGTGTTGTGGGGGTGGGTCCCTCTGGGCCTATTTATTCTTGGGGATTAGGAGGGGTAATTAGACCTGATGACGACCAGGTGTGGTCGAAACATGTTGACCTGTAAATAAAAAAAGTTTGTGCCATGATGGAAGACCTGTGAGTGCGTCGATAATTTCTGGATTCGTATATATATATATTATAATGAGAGGGTACATTATCCTATATATATATTATAATGAGAGGGTACATTATCCTATATATATATATATATTATAATGAGAGGTACATTATCCTATATATTATATAGAGTATACTGTATAATACAATAATATGATATTGTAATGGAGCCTAGAGATGTACATTGGGATTATCTTTTCTATGTTTATAGATAGATAGAATAATGCTGGTGGTGCTGTAGGGGAGCGGAGGGGGGGTGTGATATAAATATGAATAGTGTAATGGGGCCTAAAAAGTGGTGTGGTGGGAAAAAAGGTGATTAGCGTCTCCTTGACTAAAAATTTTCTATATACATAAAGAAGGTTCATGAACAGATTACTGTGAATGCAATAACACTCTGGGAAATAATATGGAGGAGTAAAATTGTGTTGAGAAAAAATACAATGTAGGTTGCACTATGAAGAAGGAAAAATGGCGTCGAAGTATATCTTTTCTATGTTATAATATAGATATACTGATACAGAAATATGATATGGGGCCTGGAGATGTGCATTGATTATCTTTCTATGTTTATATATATAGTATACTGTATATACAATAATGATATTGTATGGGGCCTAGGAATGTGCATTGATATCTTTCTCTATGTTTATATATATGATAATACTGTATATACAGATAATAATTGATGGGCCTAGGAATGTGACATTGATTATCTTTCTATGTTTATAATGTATGCCAGTGTGTCAGATAATATGATATTGTATGGGGCTCGGATGTGCATTGATTACTTTCTCTATGTTTATATTATAGATATACTGTATATACAGATAATATGATATTGTATGGGCCTAGGAATGTGAATTGATTATCTTTTCTATGTTTATATATATATATACTGTATATACAGATAATTGATATTGTATGGGGCCAGGAATGTACATTGATATCTTTTCTATGTTTATATATATAGATATACTGTATATACAGATAATATGTATATTGTATGGGCCTAGAATGCATTGATTACTTTTCTATGTTTATATATATAGATATACTGTATATACAGATATATGATATTGTATGGGGCCAGGAATGTGCATTGATTATCTTTCCTATGTTTATTATATAGATATACGTATATACAGATAATATGATATTGTATGGGGCCTAGGAATGTACATTGATTATCTTTTCTATGTTTATATATATAGATATACTGTATATACAGATAATATGATATGGTAATGGGCCTAGGAATGTGCATTGATTTTCTTTTCTATGTTTATATATATAGATATATGTATCCAGATAATATGATTTTGTATGGCCCTAGGAATGTACATTGATTATCTTTTCTATGTATATATTATATATATACTTGATATACAGATAATATGATGGTGGGCCTAGAATGTACTTGATTATCTTTTCTATGTTTTATATATATAGATATACTGTATATACAGAATTATGATATTGTATGGACCTGGAATGTACATTGATTTCTTTTCTATGTTTATATATATAGAATACTGTATATACGTAATATGATATGTATGGGGCCTAGGATGTGCATTGATTATCTTTCTCTAGTTTATAATTATAGATATACTGTTTATACAGATAATTGATATTGTATGGGGCCTAGGAATGTGTTGATTATCTTTTCTCTATGTTTATACATATAGATATACTGTATATCAGATAATATGATATTGTGGACCAGGAATGTACATTGATTATCTTTTCTATGTTTTTATATATAGATATACTGTATTATCGATAATATGATATGTATGGGACCTAGGAATGTGCATTGATTATCTTTTCTATGTTTATACATATAGATTACTGTATATACAGATAATATGATATTGTATGGGGCCTAGGAAGTACATTGATTATCTTTTCTATGTTTATATATTATTATACTGTATATACAGATAATATGATATTGTATGGGGCCTAGGAATGATCATTGATTATCTTTTCTATGTTTATATATATAATAGTATCTGTATATACAGATAATATGATATACTGGGGCCTAGGAATGTGCATTGATTATCTTCTCTATGTTTAATATATAGATATACTGTATATACAGATAATGATATTGTATGGGGCCTAGGAATGTGCATTGATCTTTTCTATGTTTGTATAAATGTTTGACGCGATCATACAGTGCTAAATGAGTGTAAATTAGCCTAATGGATGCTTCCATTCTTTTATGTATATATATATATATATATATATATATATTAGAATGAGAGGTACATTATCATTTATTATATATTATAATGAAGAGGGTACATGTACATATTATATATATTATTATATGAGAGTGGTACATTATCATTTATATATATCTTATAACTAAGGGTACATTATCAAATATATATATATATATTTTAATGAGGTACATTATCCTATATATATATATATATATTATAATGAGAGGGTACATTATACTTTATATATATATATTATAACAAGAGGGTACATTATCATATAATATGATATTTAATGAGAGTTAACATTATCCATATATATATTATTATATGAGGGGTGCATTTCTTATATATATATTAATATATATAATATTATAATGAGGTACATTATCCTATATAGATATATATTATAATAGAGGGTTGCATTACCTATATATATATATATATTATATATTTTAATGAGAGGGTACATTATACTTTATTATATATATATATATTTAAAACAAGAGGGACATTATCATATAAGTATATATTATAATGAGAGGTACATTATCCTATATAGATATATATTATAATGAGAGGGTGCATTATCCTATATAAATATATATTATAATGAGGTACTTATCCTATAAGATATATATTATAATGAGAGGGTGCATTATCCAATATATATATATATATATATATATTATAATGAGGTACATTATCCTATATAGATATATATTATAATGAGAGGGTGCATTATCCTATATATATATATATTATAACAAGAGGGTACTTATCACATATATATATATATATATAATATTATATATATATATATGAGAGGTACATTATCCGATATAGATATATATTATATGAGAGGGTGCATATATATATATATATATACTTATGAGTAGTTCAATCCCTGGGGGAACAAGACCATACCTGCTTCTCTCTTTATTTGTATGACCTATACCAAGTAATCATACTAAATAAAGAAGAAGCGGTATGTTCTTGTTCCCCAGGGATTGAACTTTACTCATTAGGTTAGGACTGATGCTGGGATACTGCCTTGAAAAGGCGCATCAGCTGACGCAAGTTTGTACAAACTATGTAACTAAACGTATCCATTTTAACTTTAGTGCAGTAATCACCCTTCGTTGCTTGCATACTGTTCGTGATATCTAATTAATTTATGCTTATAGTATAGTTTAGTGCTGGAGACTTCTGTTATGTATTAATTGCCGGTACTCCCTTTGCACCGCACCTGAAAGTAATTAAAAAAGGTTTGAGCTGCATATTCTTGTATTTGTATATATATATATATATAATATATATATATTATTTATATATATTATAATAGGGTACATTATCCTATATGATATATATTATAATGAGAGGTACATTATCCTATATAGATATATTTTAAGAGAGGGTACATATCCTATATGATATATATATATATTATAATGAGAGGGTACATTATCCTATATAGATATATATTATAATGAAGGGTGCATTTCCTATATATTATATATATATATATATATTATATATATAATATTTATATGAGAGGGTACATTATCCTATATATATATATATATATTATATTATATAATATATATATTATATATATATATGAGAGGTACATTATCCTATATAGATATATATTATAGAGAGGGTTACCTTATCCTATATAGATATATTTATAATGAGAGGGTACATTATCCTATATAGATATATATTATAATGAGAGGGTACATTATCCTATATAGATATATATTATAATGAGAGGGTACATTATCCTATATATATATATTATAATGAGAGGGTACATTATCCTATATAGATATATATTATAATGAGAGGTACATTATCCTATATAGATATTATTATATGAGAGGGTAATTATCCTATATATATATATATTATAATGAGAGGGTACATTATCCTATATAGATATATATTATAATGAGAGGGTACATTATCCTATATAGATATATATTATAATGAGAGGGTACATTATCCTATATAGATATATATTCTAATGAGAGGGTACATTATCCTATATAGATATATATTCTAATGAGAGGGTACATTATCCTATATAGATATATATTATAATGAGGTACATTATTCTATATAGATATATATTATGAGAGGTACATTATCCTATATAGATATATATTATAATGAGAGGTACATTATCCTATATAGATATATATTATAATGAGAGGGTACATTATCCTATATAGATATCATATATGAGAGGTACATTATCCATAGATATATTATAATGAGGTACAATTCTAATGATATATATTATAAGAGAGGGTGCATTACCTTTATATATTACAATGGGAGGGTACATTATCCTATATAGATATATATTATAATGAGAGTACATTATCCTATATAGATAATATTAATGAGAGGTACATTATCCTATATAGATATAATTTGAGAGGGTCCATTATCCTATTATATATATTTATAATGAGAGGGTGATTATCCTTTATATATACAATGGAGGGTACTTATCCTATATATATTATATTATATGAGAGGTACATTATCTATAAGATATATATTATGAGAGGTACATTATCCTATATAGATATTATTATAATAGAGGTACATTATCCTATATAGATATATCTTATATGGAGTTACATTACTATATGATATATGAGAGGTCCATTATCCTATATAGATATATATTATATGAGAGGGTACATTATCCTATATAGATATATATTATAATGAGAGGGCAATTATCCTTTATATATACATGGGAGGGTACATTATCCTATATAGATATATATTATAATGAGAGGTACATTATCCTATATAGATATATATTATGAGAGGTACATTATCCTATATAGATATATATTATAATAGAGGTACATTTCCTATATAGATATATTATAATGAAGGGTACTATCTATATAGATATAGTATATGAGAGGTACATTATCCTATATAGATATATATTATAATGAGAGGTACATTATCCTATATAGATATATATTATGAGAGGTACATTATCCTATATAGATATATATTATAATGAGAGGTACATTATCCTATATAGATATATATATAATGAGAGGTACTTATCCTATATAGATATATATTATAATGAGAGGGTACATTATCCTATATAGATATATATTATGAGAGGTACATTATCCTATATAGATATATATTATAATGAGGTACATTATTCTATATAGATATATATTATAATGAGAGGGTACATTATCCTATATAGATATATATTATAATGAAGGGTACATTATCCTATATAGTATATATTATAATGAGAGGTACATTATCCTATTAAATTATTATAATGAGAGTCTATTATCCATATAGATATATATTATAATGAGAGGGTACATTATCCTATATAGATAATATTATATGAGAGGGTACATTATCCTTATAGATTATATTATAATGAGAGGTACATATTCCTATATAGATATATATTATAATGAGGTACATTATTCTATATAGATATATATTATAGAGGTCATTATTCTATATAGATATTTTAATGAGAGGTACATTATTCTATATAGTAATATATTATAATGAGAGGTACATTATCCTATAGATATATATTTATATGAGGTACATTATCCTATATAGATTATATTTATATGAGGTACATTATTCTATATAGATATATTTATGAGAGGTATTATCTATTAAAATATATTATAATGAGAGGTACATTATCCTAATAGATATATATTATATTGAGAGGGTACATTATCCTAATAGATATATATAAAATGAGAGGTACATTATCCTATAGATATATATTATAGGTACATTATCCTATTATATAATTATATGAGGTACATTATTCTATATAGATATATATTATAATGAGAGGGTACATTATCCTATATAGATTTATATTAAATAGGGTACATTATCCTATATAGATATATATTATAATGAGAGGTGCATTATCCTTTATATATTACATTGAGGGTACATTATCCTATATAGATATATATTTAATAGAGGGACATTATCCTATATAGATATATATTATGAGAGGTACATTATCCTATATAGATATATATTATATGAGAGAGGTACATTATCCTATATGATATATATTATAATGAGAGGGTGCATTATCCTTATATATTACAATGGAGGGTACATTATCCTATATGATATATATTATAATGAGAGGTCATTATCCTATATAGATATATATTATGAGAGGTACATTATCCTATATAGATATATATTTAATGAGAGGTACATTACCTTATGATATATATTATAATGAGAGGGTACATTATCCTATATAGATATATATTATGAGAGGTACATTATCCTATATAGATAATTATATGAGGTACATTATCCTATATAGATATTATTATATAGGAGGTACATTCCTATATAGATATATATTATAATGAGAGGTACATTATCCTATATAGATATATATTATGAGAGGTACATTATCCTATATTAGAATATATATTATATGAAGGGTACCTTATCCTATATGATATATATTATAATGAGAGGGTGCATATCCTTTATATATTAAATGGGAGGGTACATTATCCTATTAATGATATATATTATAATGAGAGGTACATTATCCTATATAGATATATAATAGATAGTACATTATCCTATATAGATATATATTATAATGAGAGGTACATTATCCTATATAGATATATTTATAATGAAGGGTACATTATCCTATATAGATATATATTATAATGAGAGGTACTTATCCTAATAGATATATATTATAATGAGGTCATTATTCTTATAATATATATAATGAGAGGTACTATTCTATATAGATATATTTATAATGAGAGGTACATTATTCTATATAGATATATATATAATGAGAGGGTACATTATCCTATATAGATATATATTATAATGAGAGGTACATTATTCTATATAGATATATATTATAATGAGGTACATTATTCTATATAGATATATATTATGAGAGGTACATTATCTATATAATATATATATAATGAGAGGTACATTATCCTATATGATATATTATATGAGAGGGTACATTATCCTATATAGATATATATTAAATGAGAGGTACATTATCCTATATAGATATATATTATGAGAGGTACATTATCCTATATAGATATATATTATAATGAGGTACATTATTCTATATAGATATATATTATAATGAGAGGGTACATTATCCTATATAGATATATATTATAATAGAGGGTACATTATCCTATATAGATATATATTATAATGAGGGGTGCATTATCCTTTATATATTACAATGGGAGGGTACATTATCCTATATAGATATATATTATAATGAGAGGTACATTATCCTATATAGATATATATTATGAGAGGTACATTATCCTATATAGATATATATTATAATGAGAGGTACATTATCCTATATAGATATATATTATAATGAGAGGGTCATTATCCTTTATATATTACATGGGGGGTACATTATCCTATATAGATATATATTATAATGAGAGGTACATTATCCTATATAGTATATATTATGAGAGGTACATTATCCTATATGATATATATATAATGAGGGTACATTATCCTATATAGATTTATATTATAATGAGAGGGTACATTATCCTATATAGATATATATTATAGAGTACATTATCCTATTAGATATATTATAATGAGGTACATTATCCTATATAGATATATATTATAATGAGAGGTACATTATCCTATATAGATATATATTATAATGAGAGGTACATTATCCTATATAGATATATATTATGAGAGGTACATTATCCTATATAGATATATATTATAATGAGGTACATTATCCTATATAGATATATATTATAATGAGAGGGTGCATTATCCTTTATATATTACAATGGAGGGTACATTATCCTATATAGATATATATTATAATGAGAGGTACATTATCCTATATAGATATATATTATGAGAGGTACATTACCTATATAGATATATATTAAATGAGAGGTACATTATCCTATATAGATATATATTATAATGAGAGGTACATTATCCTTATAGATATATATTATGAGAGGTACATTATCCTATATAGATATATATTATAATGAGGTACATTATTCTATATAGATATATATTATAATGAGAGGTACATTATTCTATATAGATATATATTATAATGAGAGGGTACATTATCCTATATAGATATATATTATAATGAGAGGTACACTATCCTATATAGATATATATTATAATGAGAGGGTACATTATCCTATAAGATTATATTATGAGGAGGTACATTATCCTATATAGATATATATTATAATGAGGTACATTATTCATATAGATATATATATAATGAGAGGTACATTATCCTATATGATATAATTTAGAGAGGTCTATCCTATATAGATATATATTATAATGGAGGGACATTATCCTATATAGATATATATTATAATGAGAGGGTACATTATCCTATATAGATATATATTATAATGAGAGGGTACATTATCCTATATAGATATAATTATAATGAGAGGTACATTATCCTATATAGATATATATTATAATGAGAGGGTACATTATCCTATATAGATATATATTATAATGAGAGGTACATTATCCTATATAGATATATATTATGAGAGGTACATTATCCTATTAGATATATATATAATGAGGTACATTATTCCTATATAGATATATTTATGAGAGGTACATTATTCTATATAGATATATATTATAATGAGAGGTACATTATTCTATATAGATATATATTATAATGAGAGGGTACATTATCCTATATAGATATATATTATAATGAGAGGTACATTATTCTATATAGATATATATTATAATGAGGTACATTATTCTATATAGATATATATTATGAGAGGTACATTATTCTATATAGATATATATTATAATGAGAGGGTACATTATCCTACATATATTATAATGGAATGGATGCATTGGATTGTATACTTGTTTATGGGAAAGGTGACGGCTGGGTTGCCAGATCATTGGGTCTAGTAGGGACACAATTAATAAATGTTATTCGTAGGGCTGCATTGTGTTGACTAGTAACATTAATTTAGCCACACTGCGTGTGCTTAATAGGTGTTACTACATATCTAACGAACTGCAACACAGCCTTGTAATTTGTAGATTGTATGTGTTTGTGGCTCAATCAGTTACAAGTACCACAAGATTGCATTTAATCTGCCAGTCTTCAGATATTGCTTTCAATTTGCCCAAATCGTCTAAAATGCCTTTAAATGTTCCACCGTCTCTTACAGATTGCACTTCTTTTACATACCCTTTAATAGTTACAATAGAAATGGTGCCCAGCTAAGCAAACGTACAGGGAGATTCAATAAAAGTTCTATCGTTGGCCCCAACCAATCAGATTTAAATACCATTTGAAAGCTAACATCTGATGGTTGGGGCAAAATGACTGCCATTTTTAACGATAAGAACTTTTATTACATCTCCCTGAAGAAGTTTTATTGAATTGCCCTGATCATTCTTTCTTTCCCCGGGGATCAGATGGTGTCCAGCAGAGATAACACAGAACGGTAGGAACCCATGGGACCTAGACAGGTACACCCATCTACTATACAGAAGAGGTCTTTATAAAAGAATTGCAGCCAAAAAAACCTCATCCCTCTAACATGGTAACAAGACCAAGTGACTCAACTATTGTGTTGCCATCTGGTGGTGAAATGATTGATCTCATGATTGGGGATGAGATCTGACCTTTGTAATGCCATCTGTTGGTGAAATGATGATCTCATGATTGGGGATGAGATCTGACCTTTGTGTTTGCCATCTGGTGGTGAAATGATTGATCTCATGATGGGGATGAGATCTGACCTTGTGTTGCCATCTGTTGGTGAAATGATTGATCTCATATTGGGGATGAGATCTGACCTTTGTGTTGCCATCTGGTGGTGAAATGATTGTCTCTATGATTGGGAGGAGATCTGACCTTTGTGTTGCCATCTGGTGGTGAAATGATTGATCTCATGATTGGGGGATGAGATCTGACCTTTGTGTTTGCCATCTGGTGGTGTAGATTGATCTCATGATTGGGGATGAGATCTGACCTTTGTGTTGCCATCTGTGGTGAAATGATTGATCTCATGATGGGGGATGAGATCTGACCTTTGTGTTGCCATCTGTTGGTGAAATGATTGATCTCATGATTGGGGATGAGATCTGCCTTTGTGTTGCCCATCTGGTGTGTAAATGATTGATCTCATGATTGGGGGATGAGATCTGACCTTTGTGTTGCCATCTGGTGGTGAAATGATTGATCTCATGATTGGGGATGAGATCTGACCTTTGTGTTGCCATCTGTTGGTGAAATGATTGATCTCATGATTGGGGATGAGATCTGACCTTTGTGCTGCCATCTGTTGGTGAAATGATTGATCTCATGATTGGGGATGAGATCTGACCATTGTGCTGCCATCTGGTGGTGAATCAAGTAATTACCCTGCCGAGAACCGATGTCGCCCGACAAGGATTTAATTGGGGAAAAACAGGCAATGCTGGGTTTTTTGCCATTTGATTATAAACACAGGTTTAGATCATTACCTGTCCCTTTATTACATTCAAATGAACTGCTCCCAGAACTTAGTGACATGTTTCCCTTGGAAAGCACAGCCTGCTCTAGAATACTGTCTGGGTGTGTTTGTATTTAAATGGCCAGATAAACCTGGAAGAACGAAAACCTTCACATAAATATTCCATTAACAGCTAATAATGTTTACAACCAAGGTAAAGCAAGACCTCCCTCTAGTGGTGAATTTTAGTTATTAGCCAAGAGAACTCAACCCTAAAAAGATGATCATTCCATCATTCAGCCTTCCCATTGGTTAGCACAAATCTAGTACTCACATTGGTTACTATGTGGGCTGCACCAGTAAATGTGTCTCTGGCCCCACAGTAATCTCAAGGCTATGTTAGGTTTAGGGCCCCAACACTTCATTGGATGAACATTTTTTGTTGCCATTCCACTGCCCTTGTTGTGATACAGTCCAAAGATCAGACACTTACCTTGTGTTGTTTATGGACAATTTGTAATTTCTCCTTCTGCTGGCCTCACTATGAAACTCCATGTATCAAACCCTAATTATCATCTTATTAAGAATGCAAGCTATTCTAACCAATCACTAGTCAGTATGTTAATGAAGTTTATAAACCGACACTAGTTGAGATGTAGAGATGTAAAGTCTCATAATGACCTTAATACAGAGAGAGAATAGGCCAAATTCACACAATGATACAGTTTATTGCAATAAGACGCACAAGGAGAAAGGACACAGTTGCCACGAATCCTGTTGTGCCACGTGTAACGATAACTAGATGTGGATACGTGTCTCTACGGTCCTTAGATTATTCAGAACAGCGTAGTGCGATAGTGAAGGGTTCGTGATTCAGACGTACCGAGCAGTGAACAGGAAGCCACAAGCGAGCTTCCCAAATCTCGGACACAATGTTGCGTACCGCCATATTCCACAAACGGTGAGTTTAACAAGGAAAACCTAAAACTGAACAGAGAGTCTGGGCCACGCAGGTTCCTGTCTAGGAATGAAAAGTGGATACAGAACTGCAATAGGAGGTCCAACGTTTACTAGAATTTAAACTTTAATTTGCTGCCTCCGACGTCTCCTTTAATGGGTCGTACAGGTAACATCCAACGTCTCCAATGTTTACACCTACAATAAGAAAGACCATTAGTCTTCATTCCCTGTTCTGAGCCTTGGCTCACAGTTTATTGTGTAACTTCATATGGACTCACATCACAAGATTATTGTAATAAACTCTACCGGGCACAATGGCCTGTCTACCAATACGCTCCATTCAACGCCATGATACCAAACACTGGAATCCCCTGTCTACTGATGTTAAATGTGGGGAGTTAAGAAATAATACAATAGACTTCTATCTAAGTTAGCGTGACTTTACTATAACAGCTGCCCCAAAGGGTAATCTGGTTACAGACATTAAATCAGTTGATAGAGACTGAATATTTCATCTTCTGCGATAACGTTCTGGGCACTAGGTTAGGAAACCTCATTGTGGTGCTGTCTACAGGTTTTTATCTTTTATGGTTGTAACTGTATTAAAGTAGAAGTTAAAGGGCATGTCAACCACCAAAACTAAAATGTGCTCCAGCACTGGCCCCACTGTGTAGCGTTCAAAAATCCTTAACTTACATCTCAGCTCCTTATGGTTCTCCCGCAGTGCCTGTACAATATCGTAAAAAGTGAAGAGTAGGAGCTGTCTGTGTGTCATCCAGTGCCTGTGACTTACTTGACTCTGGCATGCTCAGTGGAGCTCTCCCCCATCCCACCTTGCACAGATACATTGCTGAAGGGTTAAAGGGCATCTATAGTGAAAAAAACATATTGCCCCTTTGCAAAGTTAAATTCATGCATTCTGTGCTGCCTTAATCCTATCTCTGTCAGTGACTCTGTTTAACCATGGTGTCAGATCTCTGTGCAGCACTCACCCCTTCCCCCTCCCCTCTGTTACCTCTTCCATGTCTCAACTCCGGCTAACCAACAAGCTTATCATGTGCAGTAGGAGTTAAAAGTTCAACAACCTGAAAAACACACCCACGCACAGTGGTCAATAGAAAGCAAGCTGTCCTGGAGATACGGAAGAAGAAGGAGATCAGTACAGTTTACGATCTCTCTCTTTGTGACCCATCATCAATCAGCTATTAAGAAGGGGGTCAAGTGCAGCCTTATATCTACCATCAAAGCTACCTCTCTCCCTGCTAATGCTCTTATCTCTATGTTAATTACAGAGCAGGGAGGGGGGATCACGTCACAGGGATTTGATTGACAGTCCAAGTAGGAGTAGAGGAATGCAATCACATATTCTTCTAACTGGTGTATCTCAGGACAGAGAGGGAATCTGAACAAAGTGAAGACACTCTAGGGGTTGGGGGGAATTATAGAACACATGGAAAGAAAGAAAAAAAAGTTCATTTTCCCACTATAGATACCCTTTAAAAGAATAAGAAAAATAGTTTAAATTACTCTTGCACCTTCATTTTGCACACTGGGTGATATGTTGCTCAGTAGACATTTGAACATGTTTGACCCACCCAACAGCCCATCAGTAGCAACATTCCAAAGAAAGTGGTGCATCCTGGGTAGAAAAAGGTCCATTACAGAACACAAACCAGCCGTTGCCTTTACTGTTGTGTACTTACAGATATTTTTCCTGTAGTTTCCACTTGAATTGAACCACAAAACCACAACCACCAGAATATCAAATGCACTAAAAGAGCATTACGAGTTAAACTCCACCCAGAAGACAGTTTAATACAGTCTATTAGTTCTCTGCCACTAACCTTTTGGTCCAAAGAGGTGCCCGTAGCATGGAACATGGCAGTACGGTAGACCATCATGCTGTGAGAGGAAATAGAACAAATTTAGTGCAGTAGTGATCACCAGGTGTTCATCACAAAGGGACCTCATTTCTAAATGCCAGTAAATGACACATTGTACGCGTCTCTTCTACGGAGGGTTGCAGGTTACAATCCCATAACATAACCCCCAATCTGTCTTATTCTTCCTCATTGGGTCCCCAGTTCTCTCAGCATTGCTACTGCAGACTAATAATTCAGTACAGATCAGTTAATACACTGAACAGGTCAATGTGTACACATGGTCTCCATCTCCTGTGTTGGGCCTTGCTGCCTTTCATCACTTACCTCAGCGTGTCCTCCTGCAGTCAGAGTCTTGTTGCAGCGCTGACATCTTAAACACGGTCGGTGCCAGTTCCGGCCCAACGACATGACTTTCTCGGCTGTAGGACATATTAGCACATGTTATTCCCTCCAGGTCTTGTCCATCATCTGCTATATTTTAGTTCAGTTTTAGCAATTTTAGAACATTGAGTCTAAATTAAGTTTTGAAACTGTCTGTTAACACACTAACCAGTAAAATGATCCTTTAGTGGACCAACCATACTCCATTTTATAGACCATGATCCTTTAGTAGACCAACCTTACTCCATTTCATAGACCATGATCCTTTAGTAGACCAACCTTACTCCATTTCATAGAGCATGATTTGGATGACCATGATCCTCCTTAATGAAATCTTGCTGGAGAGTAAGGTTGGTCTGTCACAAACATAAGTGCATTTTAAACCCCATAGGCAGTATCTGTAATTGCAGCATTTTTTCAATTCATCTCACCTCAATAGCAGTGTCAATCAGTATGGCAACTCCCACCCGATCCAACCTAACAGGTAAAGGGTTAACAAAAACCTTGACTGACCATTGTAAAAGAGAGTATGCTTCCCATAGCTCCATTGTTGTTGTTTGCCCCCGAGGGTATCTGTTCAAAGGGGCAAAGTGTGAAAGTCACTGTAAAATGTGCAGACCTAAACAGACCTTCCGGCAGGAGAACCACAGGTGATTGCTGCTTTACAAGAAAGCTAGAACAGATGCCAGTTCAAAGTCATTCATATTTCATAATAATTCGGGGTAAAAGAATTGTGGAATACTTTCCCAAATAATGTCAGCTGACACTGGAACTAAACCGTAATCGCCCATACTTTCTAAAGGATTGTATCATAAAAAAACCTAAGTTATTTTTTTCTCAGTCATACCAACTCATAACGATATTGGGGTTTGTATCTTTGGACTGTATCATATTAGCCAATTACAAGACTGGTAATATTGTGTATGTTATATGCACGGTACTCAGAGTATAGACTGGAAGGAGTTTAAAAGTTTCCCTCCAAAAAGCAAGTTACACCTTTCGAGGCAGAAACACAAACTCCCTTGGCACCAAACCCCTTCGATTCAGGAAAGTGCATAAATTGGGGGTATGGACTCGGCCCAACAGTTCGTTCCAACATCACATCAAGGAATTCCAAAGCCAATTGGAAGGACAATATATTGGCTTCCATATCATATTGTAATTTTCATAGTTTCCCATATTGAAGTACAAAGACCTGGACTCTGCTCATGGACTTATCAGACGCCATTTAAAATGGAGTAAGGTTGGTCTACTGAAGGATCATGCTTATTGAAATGGAGTAAGGTTGGTCTACTAAAGGACCATGGTCTATAAAATGGAGTAAGGTAGGTCTACTAAAGGATCATGGTATATTAAAATGGAGTAATGTTGCTCTACTAAAGGACCATGGTCTATAAAATAGAGTAAGGTTGGTCTACTAAAGGACCATGGTCTATAAAATGGAGTAAGGTGGTCTACTAAAGGATCATGCTCTATGAATGAGTAGAGTAAGGTTGGTCTACTAAAGGACCATGGTCTATAAAATAGAGTAAGGTTGGTCTACTAAAGGATTATGCTCTATGAAATGGAGTAAGGTTGGTCTACTAAAGGATCATGCTCTATGAAATGGAGTAAGGTTGGTCTACTAAAGGATCATGCTCTATGAAATGGAGTAAGGTTGGTCTACTAAAGGACCATGCTCTATAAAATGGAGTAAGGTTGGTCTACTAAAGGATCATGCTCTATGAAATGGAGTAAGGTTGGTCTACTAAAGGACCATGGTCTATAAAATGGAGTAAGGTTGGTCTACTAAAGGATCATGCTCTATGAAATGGAGTAAGGTTGGTCTACTAAAGGATCATGCTCTATGAAATGGAGTAAGGTTGGTCTACTAAAGGACCATGGTCTTATAAAATGAGTAGTAAGGTTTGTCTACTAAAGGATCATGCTCTATGAAATGGAGTAAGGTTGGTCTACTAAAGGACCTGGTCTATAAAATGGAGTAAGGTAGGTCTACTAAGGATCATGGTATATTAAAATGGAGTAATGTTGCTCTACTAAAGGACCATGGTCTATAAAATGGAGTAAGGTTGGTCTACTAAAGGATCATAGTCTATAAATGGAGTAAGGTTGGTCTACGAAGATCATGCCTTATGAAATGGAGTAAGGTGGTCTTCTAAAGGATCATGGTCTATAAAATGGTGTATGGTTGGTCTACTAAAGGATCATGGTCTATAAAATGGAGTAAGGTGGTCTTACTAAGGATCATGGTCTTAAAATGGTAGTAAGGTTGGTCTACTAAAGGCTGCTCTATGAAATGGAGTAAGGTTGGTCTACTAAAGGATCATGCTCTATGAAATGGAGAGTAAGGTTGTCTACTAAAGGACATGCTCTATAAAATGGAGTAGGTTGGTCTACTAAAGGATCATGCTCTATGAAATGGAGTAGTAAGGTTGGTCTACTAAAGGACCATGGTCTATAAAATGGAGTAAGGTTGGTCTACTAAGGATCATGCTCTATGAAATGAGAGTAAGGTTGGTCTACTAAAGGATCATGCTCTATGAAATGGAGTAAGGTTGGCTACTAAGGACCATGGTCTATAAATGGAGTAAGGTTGGTTACTAAAGGATCATGCTCTATGAAATGGAGTAAGGTGGCGTACTAAAGGACCATGGTCTATAAAATGGAGTAAGGTAGGTCTACTAAAGGATCATGGATATAAAATGGGTATGTTGCTCTACTAAAGGACCATGGTCTATAAAATGGAGTAAGGTTGGTCTACTAAAGGATCATAGTCTATAAAATGGAGTAAGGTTGGTCTACGAAAGGATCATGCTCTATGAAATGGAGTAAGGTTGGTCTACTAAAGGATCATGGTCTATAAAATGGTGTATGGTTGGTCTACTAAAGGATCATGGTCTATAAAATGGAGTAAGGTTGGTCTACTAAAGGATCATGGTCTATAAAATGGAGTAAGGTTGGTCTACTAAAGGATCATGGTCTATTAAAATGGAGTAATGTTGCTCTACTAAAGGACCATGGTCTATAAAATAGAGTAAGGTTGGTCTACTAAAGGATCATGGTCTATAAAAGGAGTAAGGGTGGTCTACTAAAGGATCATGCTCTATGAAATGGAGTAAGGTGGTCTACTAAAGGACCATGGTCTATAAAATGAGTAAGGTTGGTCTACTAAAGGATCATGCTCTATGAATGGAGGAATGTTGGTCTATAAAGGACCATGGTCTATAAATGGAGTAAGGTAGGTCTACTAAAGGATCATGGTATATTAAAGGAGTAATGTTGGTCTACTAAAGGACCTGGTCTCTATAAATGGAGTAAGGTTGGTCTACTAAAGGATCAGTCTATATAAAATGGAGTAAGGTTGGTCTACGAAAGGATCATGGTCTATAAAATGGAGTAAGGTTGGTCTACTAAAGGATCATAGTCTATAAATGGAGTAAGGCTGGGGGGGGGGTTTCGTTTTTACGAAAGGTTATAGACCATGGTCCTTTAGTAGAGCAACATTACTCCATTTTAATAGACCATGATCCTTTAGTAGACCAACCTTACTCCATTTCATAGAGCATGATCCTTTAGTAGACCAACCTTACTCCATTTTATAGACCATGATCCTTTAGTAGACCAACCTTACTCCATTTTATAGACCATGATCCTTTAGTAGACCAACCTTACTCCATTTTAATAGACCATGATCCTTTAGTAGACCTACCTTACTCCATTTTATAGACCATGGTCCTTTAGTAGAGCAACATTACTCCATTTTATAGACCATGATCCTTTAGTAGACCATATAATGATTGGTCTGATGTGGCACAGTCCCTAATAATCAATAGGACCATTGCAAACGCTTCCAATTAAGCGGTGCCTCAAAGGGTAACAATGAGCAATCCATAAAAGGAGAGGGGCGCAAAGAGTGTCCTCTCACAGAAAAAAGACCCTTAGAACAAGGCACTTAATGCATAAAGGTCCAGCATATAAAAACCTGTTTATTGACACACAGTAAATAAGTAAATTCCACATTAACCCCTACCCCCACATGTGAACTATTATGACAACAAAAAAACACCTTTATGACTTATTTAAATACCGACACAATACCAGTAAACCAATTCGGCACTGGGCGTCCCCTAATGCCTGTAACCAAAAAGTCCAGCGTCGCTCCGATGTTTCAAGTTTGAGTGAGTCCATGTTCCAAATTCTTCCTAGTATGACTTAAATTCATCACAGATAGGCTAGACACATAATTACTTCAACTTATTCGGGACTTACGTGAGAAGCCAGGACCCGAGAACCGGGACGGACCACACTCTTCACCCGATGGTACGTATTTTGAAGAGAGATCTCAATTACACATCCATCTGTAGCCCGTTCGGCATTCCTCTGTATTCCATCTTCCACACGCTCGTACATCAGACGCTGGGCGGTCTCCCCACCTTCAAACAACCTACCGCGCGTTTCACCTTCGCGCTCCTAGCGCAACGGCTTCTTCAGGGTCTCGCGATACCTTCAAGTGAGACCTTATTTATACACACATTTCCTTAAAGGCGTACCCCTCAGGGGATAAAGACCTAGAGAAATTTATAGGTACATACCCCCAGGTGACCGCTCGAAGGGCGGCAAATTTAAAGGATAATCTATCCCCAAGCCACTATACAGACCCCAAGGATAGTGGCTGTGATTGGTTAAAATATATTGGAAATAAGCGTTGTGGAAGATGTCGAATAGTCACAGATGGCCCAAGACAATTTTGTATGGCCTGATGGAAAGAGGTGGGACATAAAACAGTATATTTACATGCCAAACTAAGCAGGTAATTTACTTTTTTTCTTAATGATACAATGCAATTTGCATGTTTTTTTATAGTGACCAGTAGGGGGCTTTTTGTGATATATCTATTTATACCGTAAGTGTGATACCTATATATATTGGAATGGACTTATATCAAAAAATTTGTCTGGGTTCCCCTAATCTAAGATGTATCAGTTTTCGTTCATAGATAGAAGCTATAACTAAATGGAGTGATTTTAATAGTAGTTATCTATGTGTGTATATATTGAAATGATTACATATGATATATTGATATCCCCTTTTTGGTTTTCTTGAAGGTATTTATCTGAGTCACTATGAAAATATATTTGTAGCCACCCAAATGTGTTTATAAATAAGGTCTCACTTGAAGGTATCGCGAGACCCTGAAGAAGCCGTTGCGCTAGGAGCGCGAAGGTGAAACGCCGCGTAGGTTTTTGAAGGTGGGAGAACGGTCCAGCGTCTGATGTACGAGCGGTGTGGAAGATGGAATACAGAGGAATGCCGAACGGGCTACAGATGGATGTGTAATTGAGATCTCTCTTCAAATACGTACCATCGGGTGAAGAGTGTGGTCCGTCCCGGTTCTCGGGTCCTGGCTTCCCACGTAAGTCCCGAATAAGTGAAGTAATTATGTGTCTAGCCTATCTGTGATGAATTTAATAAGTACATAGGAAGAATTGGAACATGGACTCACTCAAACTTGAAACATCGGAGCGACGCTGGACTTTTTGGTTTACAGGCATTAGGGGACGCCCAGTGCCGAATTGGTTTTACATGGTATTGGTGTCGGTATTTATAAGTCATGAAGGTGTTTTTATTGTTGTCATAATAGTTCACATGTGGGGGTAGGGGTTAATGTGGAATTTACTTATTTACTTGGATGTCAATAAACAGGTTTTTATATTGCTGGACCTTTATGCATTAAGTGCCTTTGTTCTAAGGGTCTTTTTTCTGTGAGAGGACACTCTTTGTGCCCCCTCTCCCTTTTATGGATTGTCCTTTAGTAGACCAACCTTACTCCATTTTATAGACCATGGTCCTTTAGTAGACCAACCTTACTCCATTTCATAGAGCATGATCCTTTAGTAGACCAACCTTATCATTTTATAGATCATGGTCCTTAGTAGACCAACCTTACTCCATTTCATAGAGCATGATCCTTTAGTAGACCAACCTTACTCCATTTTATAGACCATGGTCCTTTAGTAGACCAACCTTACTCCATTTCATAGAGCATGATCCTTTAGTAGACCAACCTTACTCCATTTCAGAGCATGATCCTTTAGTAGACCAACCGTACTCCATTTTATAGACCATGGTCCTTTAGTAGACCAACCATACTCCATTTTATAGACCATGATCTTTTAGTAGACCAACCTTACTCCATTTTATAGACCATGGTCCTTTAGTAGAGCAACATTACTCCATTTTAATATACCATGATCCTTTAGTAGACCTACCTTACTCCATTTTATAGACCATGGTCCTTTAGTAGACCAACCTTACACCATTTCATAGAGCATGATCCTTTAGTAGACCAACCTTACTCCATTTTATAGACCATGATCCTTTAGTAGACCAACCTTACTCTATTTTATAGACCATGGTCCTTTAGTAGAGCAACATTACTCCATTTAGAGCATGATCCTTGTAGACCAACCTTACTCCATTTTTAGACATGATCCTTTAGTAGACCAACCTTACTCCATTTATAGACCATGGTCCTTTAGTAGAGCAACATTACTCCATTTTAATAGACCATGATCCTTTAGTAGACCAACCTTACTCCATTTCATAGAGCATGATCCTTTAGTAGACCAACCTTACTCCATTTTATAGACCATGATCCTTTAGTAGACCAACCTTACTCTATTTTATAGACCATGATCCTTTAGTAGACCAACATTACTCCATTTTAATAGACCATGATCCTTTAGTAGACCTACCTTACTCCATTTTATAGACCATGGTCCTTTAGTAGAGCAACATTACTCCATTTCATCATAGAGCATTATCCTTTAGTAGACAAACCTTACTACCCATTTTATAAGACCATGATCCTTTAGTAGACCAACCTTACTCCATTTCATAGAGCATATCCTTTAGTAGACCAACCTTACTCCATTTTCATAGAGCATGATCCTTTAGTAGACCAACCTTACTACTCTACTATCCATTTTATAGACCATGGTCCTTTAGTAGAACTAACCAACCTTACTCCATTTCATAGAGCATGATCCTTAGTAGACCAACCTTACTCCATTTTATAGAGCATGTCCTTTAGTAGACCAACCTTACTCCATTCATAGACATGATCCTTTAGTAGACCAACCTTACCCTTTCATAGAGCATGATCCTTTAGTAGCCAACCTTCCTCCATTTATAGACAATATCCTTTAGTAGACCAACCTTACTCTATTTTATAGACCATGGTCCTTTAGTAGACAACCTTACTCTTACTCCATTCATAGAGCATGATCCTTTAGTAGACCACCTTACTCCATTTTATAGACCATGGTCCTTTAGTAGACCAACCTTACTCCTATAGCCAACTACTTTTTATAGACCATGGTCCTTTAGTAGAGCAACATTACTCCATTTTAATATACCATGATCCTTTAGTAGACCTACCTTACTCCATTTTATAGACCATGGTCCTTTAGTAGACCAACCTTACTCCATTTCATAGAGCATGATCCTTCAGTAGACCAACCTTACTCCATTTTAAATGGCGTCTGATAAGTCCATGAGCAGAGTCCAGGAATCTTTGTACTTCAATATGGGAAACTAAATGAAAAATTACAATATGATATGGAAGCCAATATATGGTCCGTCCAATTGGCTTTGGAATTCCTTGATGTGATGTTATGACGAACTGTTGGGCTGAGTCCATACCCCCAATTTATGTACTTTCCTGAATCGGGAAGGGGTTTGGTGCCAAGGGAGTTTGTGTTTCTGCCTCGAAAGGTGTAACTTGCTTTTTGGAGGGAAACTTATACTCTGAGTTCCGTGCATATCACATACACAATATTACCAGTTTTGTAATTGGCTAATATGATACAGTCCAAAGATACAAAACCCAATATCGTTATGAGTTGGTATGACTGAGAAATAAAATAACTTAGGTTTTTCTTATGATACAATCCTTTAGAAAGTATGGGCGATTACGGTTTAGTTCCAGTGTCAGCTGACATTATTTGGGAAAGTATTCCACAATTCTTTTACCCCGAATTATTATGAAATATGAATTGACTTTGAACTGGCATCTGTTCTAGCTTTCTTGTAAAGCAGCAGATCACCTGTGGTTCTCCTGCCGGAAGGTCTGTTTAGGTCTGCACATTTTACAGTGACTTTCACACTTTGCCCCTTTGAACAGATACCCTGCTGGGGGCAACAAACAACAAATGGAGCTATGGGAAGCATACTCTCTTTTACAATGGTCAGTCAGAGGTTTTTGTTAACCCTTTACCTGTTAGGTTGGATCGGGTGGGAGTTGCCATACTGATTGACACTGCTATTGAGGTGAGATGAATTGAAAATAATGCTGCAATTACAGATACTGCCTATGGGGGTTAAAATGGCACTTATGTTTGTGACAGACCAACCTTACTCCAGCAAGATTTCATTAAGGAGGATCATGGTCTCCAAAAGGAAGACAGATTAACATATGGATCCTTTTACAACCAAACAGTTCCTTCAGTAAAAATTTTTATTGGTGTTTGGGGTCCCACGTTACATTAACACAGCAAAAGGCTTTAGTTCACAATCCACTCACTGGATAGATTATTAAAGGGCATATCCACCGTTAAAACAAAAAACTGGTGGCTTGTCAGTTATCTGTCCACAGCCCCAACTGCTATTTTTACCAGTTTATTACATTAATTTGTAACCAGATATTTAATGATAAATTCTAGTTCTTTCTGGAAAAGGTCTCTGCCTCCTCCCTCTGCTCAATGAGCTTTTGAGCATGTGCGGTGGAGACAGCAGGAGAAACAGCAGTCAATAATTGATTGTGATGTCAGTTGTCACAGCCTTGATTGACGGCATGGAGGGAGGGGCCTGCTGACTGCCAGAATGGGGCCAATAATTATCCTTAAATATCTGGTTAGTGATACAGGTAATAAAGTGCAAAATATATTGGTTAGGGTTGGGGGCAGGTAACAGACAATTCTGTTTAGAGGGTGAACATTGCCTTCATGGTCTTATGTACCAAGTGGTGCAAACATGTGCTTGTGCTCTTAATTAGCAGCAAATAATCCCACGTTACCTTTTAACTGGCCGCTGCAGGATAAGTGCACAGGTAACATGTTTCACTTCTTGGTAAATAAGCCCCAATCGGTCACCAGTTAGGGACAAGTCACCCCAAACTGTAAACTCCTGTAACAAATCCCTCATACAGTCCATTAAACTAAGCATGTGCTAATGAGATCTAAACTGTTTTCTCGAAGGAGACGATGGAATTTAACTCCCTGGGATCCCAAGAGCTGACACACGAGAGACATTCACCTTATAACTAATTCAAAACCAATTCTAGGTACACACAGCAAAGATTTTTTTTAAAAATGACAGACAGGATTTGCATGATCCTGTCTGTCATTTTTCAAACATCTGGATACACACAGTCCCAAGCGCTGCCCCTATGCAGAGCATATACACATCATAGGGAGAACACTCGGGACTGTGTGTTACCATCAGCCATGGCCAACCCCACTATAGAGAGTCTACCGCGGCCGAGGGAAATTTCCGGACTTTCCAAAACGAGCGCTTGTCCGACCCGAACGTTCAGCGGCCACACACTCGTTCGGAAAATCGCTCACACACAGTGCCGATAAATTTAGCTTTAGTCTAATGTGGAAGGAATTAGGGGACATCCCATGGAGAAAGGTGCTAGAAATCCGGCTAATCTATAATGGGGCCCCTCCCTGAACCATTTTCTACTAATTAAACAGACTTACCAAAAAAAACTTCCTTCGCACAGCCTGGACACAAGGTTCGCTCACCGGCAAAGGTTTGTATTGGAGACGCTACGACAAAAAGAGAGACATTCAAACAGAGGAAACAAATATTAAAACACGTCACGCCATCTATATTTAGGGCGATATATTTAAATAAAACATACATATCCCTATTCCCTAGGGAGCCCCCATTTTACATGACTAAGGAGCGTTTGGAAATGTTTTATTTTATAATAGTGATGGCCTTTATATATGGGGCTAAATGATGCTTCTTAAATCACAAAATGGCAGACGTGTAACCAAGACAACATGGCCATTTTCTCACCTCCGATTTCCTACTTATTGGTTTAGATCTGTGATGTCAAACCTTGCCACCCTAGATGTTTGGAAACTACAAGTCCCAGCCTGCCTTGGTTGTAGAATGTCTTACCTTTCATTACTGGCTTTGTGTAAGTGTTACTGGTATGGGTCATGTTGTAGACTGTTGGAGATACCGGTGTCTGTGGAACTTGAGGGGTTGTATCGTAGATGTAAGATCCAACTCCACCAATATTCACCCCTGCTCAGAAGACAAAGGCGAATAATGAAAGGCTATTAAGGCGTAGACACTGCGGAACGTCTGTACACACTGGTGCTAAGATATTTTAAGGAGAACTTAAGCCAAAAAGTTTTATTAAAGGGGAACTGTGGTCTTCATACAAGAGAACACACCTACCTTTAAAATGACTTCCAGGATCATGCCACTAGTTTTTTTACAACAGAATAAAGGGTGGTTCTTGCATTTCTGTAACTAGCTTTAGAAAAGATTGTTTTTTTGGGGGTGGGGCTTATCACTCAAACTGGGAGACAGTGCAGAGTAGGAAGTGAAACTTTGAAACCCTGTATCTTTGGATCCACAGCAGCTAGAGACATCAACCAAGGCTTGTTTGAAAGGGAGTAAATGGCTCTTTTTTCACATTTTCTTCACATTTTCATTTATAGCAGTACAGGCTACTCATATAAATTGGACCCAGTCTGTCTGTATGGGAATGGGGTGATAAATCCTGTTTGAAGCAATTGCCCTAATGTGTGTCCAAGGCATTTACATGTGGTTACCATCACATATTGGCAACATGTGGTGGTAACCGCATATACAGACCAACCTTCCTCCCATATGCTGTATGGGGATCAGTGGGCCATCATGTAACAAAATTTCATTCAGTACCGGCTGAGCACGATACCGGCGGTGCTAGTTCATATGCACCTTGACAATACATTAAACACAGATCATTAAACTTTATGTCCCAACCACAATATTCAATACAAACACAGGCAAGGGATTGATCAGGCAGAATTGGACAATGGAGCCCCATTGGAGACCATACACATAAAGATAACCAGATATCACACAATCTTTTTTGGGACAACAATTTTCACCATGTCTGATAAGAATAAAACTAAACTGATATTGTACAATAGTTATCTTTGAGTGTATGGCCTCCTTACATCTACTGATCACTACAACACAGTTCAGTGGTTTTACCAAGTGCGGATCTCCCAGAATCCTCTCTGTCAGTGTGAAAACCACAGGATACAAACTGGGACAAATGCCACAAGGAGCCAGTAAACAACTTAATAAGACAGCGATGGGGTCATTGTTTGCAGCTCCATGACAACGGACGCAATTAGCCGAATACAAAGGTTTGCCTGGTGGGAACCCTTCTGTGCCAGTGGGAAAGTCCTTCCCACTCTAACCAATTGGCAGCTCCATCTGATCCAAGCACTAGCCTTTATCAGCCTGAACCTTATTTCCACTAAACTATTTTCAGGGCATTTCATTCCCACAATGCCCAGGAACCCGGTCTAGACCCCCCACAATATACACAGATCCTTATTCCCACAATGCAACAGGAACCAGTCTAGACCCCCCAATGTATTTTTGGGTAAGTGTGAGTTTTAGACTAATTTTGAGGTAGCTGCACAATTTCTAGGTTTTCAAAACAATGCAGTGCAGCCTATGGTAAAGCTGTCTATCTAACAAAGGCTGCATCTTGATGAAAATCAGACAAATGCATGAGAAGTATCAGTAGATGATATCCAATCGTGTGGTATTGCAAAGGTGCCACAGTATCAGCAGAGCCACTTTTCTCCTTAACCTGCAGATTAATGATCAGTGCATTGATTGATATCATGTCTGGCAAATAACAATGTATATTTTAAAATTAGATTGGTTAATGTCTATTATTATAATAAATATAAAGTCATGGTTCCTTATCGGTCTATTATTATAATAAATATAAGGTCAGGGTTCCTTTTCTGTCTATTATTATAATAAATATAAGGTCAGGGTTCCTTTTCTGTCTATTATTATAATAAATATAAGGTCAGGGTTCCTTATCTGTCTATTATTATAATAAATGTAAGGTCAGGGTTCCTTATCGGTCTATTATTATAATAAATATAAGGTCAGGGTTCATTATCGGTCAATTATTATAATAAATATAAGGTCAGGGTTCCTGATCGGTCTATTATTATAATAAATATAAGGTCAGGGTTCCTTATCGGTCTATTATTATAATAAATATAATGTCAGGGTTCCTTATCGGTCTATTATTATAATAAATATAAAGTCAGGGCTCCTTATCGGTCTATTATTATATTAAATATAAGGTCAGGGTTCCTTATCGCTCTATTATTATAATAAATATTAGGTCAGGGTTCCTTATCGCTCTATTATTATAATAAATATAAAGGTCAGGGTTCCTTATCAGTCTATTATTGGAATTATTGTGAACGTAAGCAGCTTTGGGATGTGCTGGTAGATAGAGTTTCAGCTGTGGCCAGTCGCTCCATACATAGATAAGGATGTGCAGAATAGAGCTACCAGAGCAGTCCCATTCGCATATCTCAAGCACTGGACAATATGATAAGGGGGATTCCATTCTGGTAAAGTCACTTACACCAACTAACAGGCCCCACTGAGGATTTTCACATTAAGATAAGGAACGTGATTAGGAATCAGGAGTCTGCACTATTTTTATACAATCAACACCAATCAATATCAGACATGGGAGGTTCTGATTGGTTAAAACCTTCCTTAGGCTGGGTACACACGAAGGGACAATGTGTCCCAAGCGAGCGATAGTCCTGGACAAATGTCCGTTGGTTGCGGCAAATTCAGCCGCTCCCATAGGGAACCGCACTATCGATCGGAATTTACTGACACGTCTGTTCATCCGTTCAGGACGAATGAACGATTGAGGTAGGTCGTGGCCGGCCACCCCACACCAGCAGATATTTTCGGCTGACCGACCGAAAGTGTGTTTATATTTACCAATAGCGTTGGGTAGGTACCAGTATATGTACCGGTGTGATACAACAGATTGAAATCTCTACTAGTATATAGTACTTACCTTTTGGACCAAAGAGGGCAGAGTAACAAGGCATGTGACAATATGGCCGCCCGTCATGCTATGAAATAAAGACAATAATCATCAAACATATATAATAAATATACAGAAAATACAATAGACACGATCTGAGGAGTGATTGTCCCAATAAGCCGGTGTTTTTAGAATATATAGAATACTTTTAAGGCATACTGGGATTTGTAGTTTAGCTGCATAGGTTGACAATTACCCAAGGCATGCTGGGATTGGTATTTTAGGCATGCATGGGTTTACAATTTACCCAATGCTTGCTTGGATTTGGTGAGTTTAGCTGCAATGGGCTTACAATTCCCAATGACATTCTGGGATTTGTAGTTTAGCTGCATGGGTTGATCATTGATCAACAGTTTTTTTTGTGTGTCTAGAGAAACTTTACAAAGTTTGTTATAGCGTCATTACTGATAGAGGATTGTGGGTATTTGCACAGCTACAGGCGAATGGTCAGTCTAGTGTCTATACAAGTCCATTCCACTATACGGAACCAATCGTCCAAACCCACAGCCCCTCTGTCCCATTTAAACATAAACCTGTCACCGGATAATCTCACCCAATCACGTTTTGGGGCCCTGGATGGTGATGGATCTGGTTTCTGTTAATAGAATCATCACAGAGACTAAACAGACCAATTTCCACCACTTATTATAGAGCCGAGTATGATGTCAACGTGCAAAAAATAGAATGGGCACTACCATGGTGTTAAAGGATAACTAAAGACAAAGTATAAATTATCCTGAATTGTATAATCCCTAACTAGGTACAGATAACTGTTAATTATCATCCCCCACTAACTCACATGTGTATACCGATGTCTGATAGTTATAGAGATATTATAGATAAAGAATATCTGTTAGTTATAGATATATATACAGATATCTGTTAGTTATAGATATATATACAGATATCTGTTAGTTATAGAGATATTATAGATACAGATATCTGTTAGTTATAGACATATTATAGATACAGATATCTGTTAGTTATAGAGATATTATAGATACCGTGGTTAATGTACAGCACTGTGTATCCAAGTGGCCGCTATATAAATCAACTACATACAACTGAGATAATCGGTATTTATAATGTACAGTCGCTGTGTAATCCAAGTGGCGCTATATAAATAAACTAACATCATACTGTATATCTGTATTGTTCTATTACAGCGCTGCTGTATCCAGTGGCGCTATATAAATAAACATAATACTACATAACTGTAAAAAAAAAAAAAAAACATAATCTGTATTGTAATAATGTACAGCGCTGTGTTACCAAGTGGGGCTACTTAAATAAACTATACATAAACTACATGTATAATCTGTATTGTTATAATGTAACAGCGCTGTGTACCCAAGTGGCGCTATATAAATAAACAATATACCTACATACTGTATAATCTGTATTGTTTTAATTTACGGCGCGTTGTGTCCCCAAGTGGCGCTATATAAATAAAATATACATACATACTGTATAAATCTGCACTTATCCCTCTGTTTGTATAACTTCTGTATTGTTTATATGTACAACGCCTGTGTAATCCAGTGCGCTATATAAATAAACATAATACTACATACTGTATATCGGTGTATGTTATAATATGTACAAGCGCGTGGTCCTCAAGTGGTGCTATATAAATACACATACATACATACTGTATAATCTGTATTGTTATATTGATAATAGCACCAATTGATGCCACAGCGCTGTACATATAAACAATACAGATTACTACAGTATGTATGTATATGTTTATTTATATAGCGCCACTGATACACAGCGCTGTACATTATAACATACAGTTATAAAACAAAGGGTAAGTGCAGATTATACAGTATGTATGTATATGTTGTATTTATATAGCCCCTGGGTGACACAGCGCTTGCTACTTGTAACAATACAGATTTATTTACAGTAATGTACGTAGTGTTTATTTATATAGCGCCACTAGGGGACACAGCGCTGTACATATAACAAACAGATATAACAGTAATGTATGTATAATGTTTATTATATAGCCGCCACTTGGGTACACCAGCGACTGCACTTAACAATCACAGATTATAAGTATTTATAATGTTATTTATTATGCGGCCCTTGGGGACACAGCAACTGTACATTAACACATACAGATTATTACAGTATGTTATGTAGCTGTTTATGTTATATAGCGCCAACTTGGGGACACATCGCTGTTAATTATAACAATACAGGATTATAACAATATGATGTATTGTTAGTTTATATAGCGCCACTTTGGTAAACAAGACGCTGTTACTTATTAATACAATACAGATTATACAGTTATGTATGTATATGTTTATTTATGTATATAGCACCACTTGTTACCACACGATGTAATTATACAATACAGATTATACAGTAGTATATGTTTATTTATTATAAGCGCCATTGGGTCAACGCGCTGTACATTATAACATACAGATTATACAGTATGTATGTATAGTTTTATTATATAGACGCCACTTGGTCCAGCGCTGTACATTTACTAACAAATACAGATTATACAGTATGGTTGTATAGTTTATTTATATAGCCGACCACTTGGTACACGCTGTACATTATAAAATACAGATTATACAGTATGTATATGTTTATTTATATAAGCGCCACCGGGGACACAGCCCGTACATTTATAACAATACAGATTATACAATATGTATGTATATGTTATTTATATAGCGCCACTTGGGGAACAGCACCTGGTACATTATAACAATACAATTAGACAGTATGTATGATATATGTTTTATGTTATAGCGCCACTTGGGTACAACAGCGCTGTACACTATAACAATAACAGATTAGACAGTATGTAATGTTACTGTTTTATTATATAAGCGCCACTTGGTAACAGCGATGTAAACATTATAACATACAGATTATACCATATGTATGTAATGTTTATATAGCGCCCTTGGGGGACACAAGGCACTGTACATTATAACAATACAGTTATACGTATGTATGTATATGTTTTTTTATATAGCTGCCACTTGGGTACACAGCACTGTACATTATAACACACTACAGATTATACAGTACTGTATGTAATTTTTTATTTATATAGGCCCCACTTGGGGACACAGCGCGGTACATTATAACAAACAGATTATTACAGTATTAGTATATGTTTTATTTATATAGCGCCACTGTGGGTACACAGCAGTGTACATTATAACAATACAGATTATAACAGTTCATGCATTAATGTTTATTTATAAGACGCCACTTGGGTACACCGCGCTGTACATTATAAACAATACTAGATTTATACAATATGTATGTACTATGTTTTATTTTATACGCCAACTTGGGGACACAGCACTGTAAACATTGTAACAATAAGATTATACAGTATTGTTGGTATATGTTTTATAGCGCCATTTGGTACCACAGCATGTACATTATAACAATAACAGATTATACAGAGTATTTTAATGGTTATTTATATCGCGCCACTTGGGTACAACGCGCTGTACATTTAACAAATACAGATTATACAGTATGTATTTATATTTATTTATATAGCACCAACTCGTGGGGACGAGCGCTGTACACTTATAACAATACAGAGGTATCCTGTATGTATGTATATGTTTTTTATATAGCGCCACTGTGGGGACACACGCGCTGTACATTATAGACCAATACAGATTAATACAGTAGTGTATGTATATGTTTTTATTTAATCGCCACTTGGGTGACACAGCGCTGTACATTATAACAATACAGTTATACAGTATGTCATGTATATGTTTATTTAGATAGCTCCACTTGGGTTACACAGCGCTGTACAGTTATAACAATACAGATTATACTGTAATGTAGGTTATGTTTATTTATATAACCGCCACTTGGGGACACAGCGCTGTACATTATAACAATACAGATATAACAGTATGTATGTATATAGTTTATTTATATAGCGTCCACATTGGGGAACAGCGCTGCTACATTTATAACAATACAGATTATACCAGTATGTTGTATATGTTTTATTTATAAGCGGCACTTGGGTACACAGCGCTGTACATTCATAACAATACAATATATACGATGTAGTTATGTTATTTATATACTCACTTGCGGTACGCAGCGCTTGGTAGATTATACATACAGATTATCAGTATGTATGTTATATGTTTTATTATATAGCGCCACTTGGGTAAACACAAGCGCTGACATTTAACAATACAGATTATACAGTATGTATGTAATATGTTTATTATATAGCGCCACTTGGGATCACAGCGCTGTAACATTAAACAATACACATTAACAGATATGTAGTATATGTTTTTAGTTTATATCAGCGCCACTTGGGTAAACAGCGGCTGTTACATTCCAATACAAAACAGATTATAACGTATGTATGTATATGTTTATTATATATACTCACTTGGGTCCGCAGCGCTGTAATTTATAACATACATATTGACAGTATGTATGTATATGTTTATTTATTATGCGCCACTTTGGTACACAGCGCTGGTACATTATAACAATACAGATCATACAGTATGTATATATGTTTTATTTATATAGCGCCACTTGGGGACACACGCGCTTACATTTATAACATACAGATTAGACAGTAGTTATGTATATGTTTATTTATATAGCCGCACATTGGATAAACAGCGCTGTGCATTATAACAATACAGATTAATACAGATGTATGTATAGTTTTATATAGCGCCACTTGGGACGCAACGCTGTACATATAACAATACGATATACAGTATGTATGATATGTGTATTTATATAGCGGCCACTTGGGTTACACAAGCGCTGTTACATTATAACATAACAGATTATACAAACAAAGGGATAAGTGGCAATTATACCAGATAATAAAAATTAAATACAATTCCATACATCGGTTGAAGAACACACACCATATATAAATATTATATATATATGGATAAATTAGTGCAGCATGCCTTTACACTTTAGGAATGAGTCCCTGCCCCCGAACGAGCTTACAACTAAGTATGAAATCATGATCCCTTAACTGTCACATCTCTGAAAAACTTGTAGTTGGTGTTTCCATCCTGACTGGTTTGACCGTACTGTGTGATAGGATAACGTGATGTTTCATAATGGGAAGTAAGTACAGGGAATGTAAGGAATCTGTCGCTTGTTACTTGTGGTTCCTGTTCCCAACGTTTAAACTGGGAAATCTTTGTCCAAATGAGCACAATGCAAGATTCAATGCACATTCTGGCTGTGTCTAAAAACTGGGAATGTTGTGTGTATGTAGAGATACAGGGATCAACTGAGGGGTGGTGATACAGGTGACATGCGTATCCGGGACATGCGATCGATCCTGACGGAACAACTCCTCTTTCTTCTATGCACAATGTCCAAACTAAAAGGACGGTACATGTTGTAAGTGGCGAGGACGGAAAAGGTCAGGGGTAATTCAGAAGTGGGCCACCCTGGATGCCAGCACTGTGGCCCCCAGTGCAGTGAACGGGCTACAGATGAAGACCCCCGTCCTGATCTGCCCAAGACACCAACCCTGGACACAACTAAGCCGCAACCCCTGGCCGATGCCCACCTACAGTCTGCTGTGGGGCCCACGATTATGCATCACTGCTATAGGTGGTGGGCCAGGAGGAGAAGTGGAGGGTTGTCCCGGGGTGAACGGATTGAATTCAGATATTTTTCTATCGAGCTAGAATTCTGTCTACAAAATTCTGTGGATGAAACAATGGAGAATAATGTCAGTTAGGTTAGGGCAGCCAAAAGAATGTCACACTTGAAAACAGACGACGTGGATAGTTTTGTATTGTTTAGGAGCGGTCGAAAGTAGTGTATAGTGTTTAGGCACCGAAGACACACGACAGCATGAAACTTGTAGTGGATAAAAGTCAGTACGGGACCTTGTTCAAGGTGGCAACGCTTGTGTATATCTGTATCTATAATATATTCTAAACTAACAGCTATCTGTTCTATAATATTCTATAACTAAGCTACGGATACATTTCTATACATCTCTATAACTAACAGATATCTGTATCTATAATATCTCTATAACTACAGATATCTGTATATATAATATCATATAACTAACAGATATTTTGTATCATATAATACTCCTAAACTAAACATATATCTGTATCCTATATATCTCTATAACTAACAGATGATCTGTATCTATAAATCTCTATAAACTAACAGATATCTGTATCTATAAATATCTCTATAATAACAGATATCCTGTATCTATAATATCTCTATAACTAACGATATCTGATCTATAATATCTCTATAACTAACAGATATCTGTATTCTATAATATCTCTATAACTAACAGATATCTGTATCTATAATATACTATAACTAACAGATATCTGTATCTATAATATCTCATAACTAACAGATATCTGTATCTAAATATCTCTATAACTAACAGATATCTGTCTATAATATCTCTATAACTAACAGATATCTGTATCTATAATATCTCTGAACTAAGATATCGTATATATAAATCACTATAACAACAATCGTTTTCATAATATCCTATAACAACAGATATCGTATCTATCATTCTCTATAACTAACAATATCTGTATACTATAATATCTCTATAACTAAACAGATATCTGTATCTATAATATACTTATAACTAACAGATATCTGTATCTATAATACCTCTATAACTAACAGATATCTGTATCTATAATATCTCTATAACTAACAGATATCTGTATCTATAATATCTCTATAACTAACAGATATCTGTATCTATAATATCTCTATAACTAACAGATATCTGTATCTATAATATCTCTATAACTAACAGATATCTGTATCTATAATATCTCTATAACTAACAGATATCTGTATATATAATATCTCTATAACTAACAGATATCTGTATATATAATATCTCTATAACTAACAGATATCTGTATATATAATATGTCTATAACTAACAGATATCTGTATCTATATATGTCTCTATAACTAACAGATATCTGTATATATATCTATAACTAACAGATTATCATGCTATTATATCTATAACTAACAGATATTCTTTATCTATAATATCTCTATAAACTATCAGACATCGGTATACACATGTGAGTTAGTGGGGGATGATAATTAACAGTTATCTGTAACCTAGTTAGGGATATACAATTCAGGATAATTTATACTTGTCTTTAGTTATCCTTTAACACCATGGTAGTGCCCATTCTATTTTGCACGTTGACATCATACTCGGCTCTATAATAAGTGGTGGAAATTGGTCTGTTTAGTCTCTGTGATGATTCTATTAACAGAAACCAGATCCATCACCATCCAGGGCCCCAAAACGTGATTGGGTGAGATTATCCGGTGACAGGTTTATGTTTAAATGGGACAGAGGGGCTGTGGGTTTGGACGATTGGTTCCGTATAGTGGAATGGACTTGTATAGACACTAGACTGACCATTCGCCTGTAGCTGTGCAAATACCCACAATCCTCTATCAGTAATGACGCTATAACAAACTTTGTAAAGTTTCTCTAGACACACAAAAAAAACTGTTGATCAATGATCAACCCATGCAGCTAAACTACAAATCCCAGCATGCCTTGGGTAATTGTCAACCCATGCAGCTAAACTACAAATCCCAGCATGCCTTGGGTAATTGTCAACCCATGCAGCTAAACTACAAATCCCAGCATGCCTTGGGTAATGTCAACCTATGCAGCAAACTACAAATCCCAGTATGCCTTAAAAGTATTCTATATATTCTAAAAAACACCGGCTCTTGGGACAATCACTCCTCAGATCGTGTCTATTGTATTTTCTGTATATTTATTATATATGTTTGATGATTATTGTCTTTATTTCATAGCATGACGGGCGGCCATATTGTCAACATGCCTTGTTACTCTGCCCTCTGGTCCAAAAGGTAAGTACTATATACTAGTAGAGATTTCAATCTGTGTATCAACCGGTACATTACTGGTACCTACCCAACGCTATTGGTAAATATAAACACACTTTCGGTCGGTCAGCCGAAAATCTGCTGGTGTGGGGTGGCCGGCCACGACCTACCTCAATCGTTCATTCGTCCTGAACGGATGAACAGACGTGTCAGTAAATTCCGATCGATAGTGCGGTTCCCTATGGGAGCGGCTGAATTTGCCGCAACCAACGGACATTTGTCCAGGGACTATCGCTGCTGCGGACACCATTGTCCCTTCGTGTGTACCCAGCCTAAGGAAGGTTTTAACCAATCAGAACCTCCATGTCTGATATTGTTGGTGTTGATGTATAAAAATAGTGCAGACTCCTGATTCCAATCACGTTCCTTATTTAATGTGAAAATCCTCAGTGGGGCCTGTTAGTTGGTGTAAGTGATTTCCAGAATGGAATCCCCTTATCATATTGTCCAGTGCTTAGAGAGCGAATGGGACTGCTCTGGTAGCTCTATTCTGCACATCCCTTATCTAGTATGGAGCGACTGGCCACAGCTGAAACTCTATCTACCAGCACATCCCAAAGTGCTTACGTTCACAATAATTCCAATAATAGACCGATAAGGAACCCTGACCTTATATTTATTATAATAATAGAGCGATAAGGAACCCTGACCTTATATTTATTATAATAATAGAGCGATAAGGAACCCTGACCTTTATATTTATTATAATAATAGAGCGATAAGGAACCCTGACCTTATATTTAATATAATAATAGAGCGATAAGGAACCCTGACTTTATATTTATTATAATAATAGACCGATAAGGAACCCTGACAATATTTATTTAATAATAGAACGATAAGGAACCCTGACTTATATTTATTATAATAATAGACCGATCAGGGACCCTGACCTTATATTTATATAATAATGACCGATAATGAACCCTGACCTTATATTTATTATAATAATAGACCGATAAGGAACCCTGACCTTACATTTATTATAATAATAGACAGATAAGGAACCCTGACCTTATATTTATATAAATAATAGACAGAAAGGAACCCTGACCTTATATTTATTATAATAATAGACAGAAAAGGAACCCTGACCTTATATTTATTATAATAATAGACCGATAAGGAACCATGACTTTATATTTATTATAATAATGACATTAACCAATCTAATTTTAAATATACATTGTTATTTGCCAGACATGATATCAATCAATGCACTGATCAAATCTGCAGGTTAGAGAAAAGTGGCTCTGCTGATACTGTGGCACCTTTGCAATACCACACGATTGATATCATCTACTGATACTTCTCATGCATTTTGTCTGATTTTCATCAAGATGCAGCCTTGTTAGATAGACAGCTTTACCATAGGCTGCACTGCATTGTTTTGAAAACCTAGAAATTGTGCAGCTACCTCAAAATTAGTCTAAAACTCACACTTACCCAAAAATACATTGGGGGGTCTAGACTGGTTCCTGTTGCATTTGGGAATAAGGATCTGTGTATATTGTGGGGGGTCTAGACGGGTTCCCTGGCATTGTGGGAATGAATGCCTGAAAATAGTTTAGTGGAAATAAGGTTCAGGCTGATAAAGGCTAGTGCTTGGATCAGATGGAGCTGCCAATTGGTGAGTAGGGGAAGGACTTCCCACTGCACAGAAGGTTCCCACCAGGCAAACCTTTGTATTCGGCTAATTGCGTCCGTTGTCATGGAGCTGCAAACAATGACCCCCATCGCTGTCTTATTAAGTTGTTTACTGGCTCCTTGTGGCATTTGCCCGTTGTTATCCTGTGGTTTTCACACTGACAGAGAGGATTCTGGAGAATCCGCACTTGTAAACCACTGAACTGTGTTGTAGTGATCAGTAGATGTAAGGAGGCCATACACTCAAAGATAACTATGTACAATATCAGTTTAGTTTATTCTTATCAGACATGGTGAAAATTGTTGTCCCAAAAAAGATTGTGTGATATCTGGTTATCTTTATGTGTATGGTCTCCAATGGGGCTCCATTGTCCAATTCTGCCTGATCAATCCTTGCCTGTGTTTGTATTGAATATTGTGGTTGGGACATAAAGTTTAATGATTGTGTTTAGTATTGTAAGGTGCATATGAACTAGCACCGCCGGTATCGTGCTCAGCCGGTTACTGAATGAATGAAATTTGTTACATGATGGCCACTGATCCATACAGCATATGGGAGGAAGGTTGGTCTGTATATGCGGTTACCACCACATGTTGCCAATATGTGATGGTAACCACATGTAAATGCCTTGGGACACATTAGGGCAATGCTTCAAAACAGGATTTATCACCCCATTCCCATAACAGACAGACTGGGTCCAATTTATATGAGTAGCCTGTACTGCTATAAATGAAAATGTAGAAGGAAATGTGAAAAAAGAGCCATTTACTCCCTTTCAAACAAGCCTTGGTTGATGTCTCTAGCTGCTGTGGATCCAAAGATACGGGTTTCAAAGTTTCACTTCTACTCTGCACTGTCCCAGTTGAGTGATAAGCCCCACCCCAAAAAAACAATCTTTTCTAAGCTAGTTACAGAAATGCAAAGAACCACCCTTTATTCTGTTGTAAAAAAACTAGTGGCAGATCTGAAGTCATTTTAAAAGTAGGGTGTTATTTGTATGAAGACACAGTTCCCCTTTAATAAAACTTTTTGGCTTAAGTTCTCCTTAAAATATCTTAGCACCAGTGTGTACAGACGTTCCGCAGTGTCTACGCCTTAATAGCCTTTCATTATTCGCCTTTGTCTTCTGAGCAGGGGTGAATATTGGTGGAGTTGGATCTTACATCTACGAACAACCCTCAAGTTCCACGACACCGGTATCTCCAACAGTTCTACAACATGACCCATACCAGAAAACACTTACACAAAGCCAGTAATGAAAGGTAAGACATTCTACACCAGGCAGGCTGGGACTTGTAGTTTCCAAACATCTAGGGTGGCAAGGTTTGACATCACAGATCTAACAATAAGTAGGAAATCGGAGGTGAGAAAAGGGCCATGTTGTCTTGGTTACACACGTCTGCCATTTTGTGATTAAAGAAGCATCATTTAGCCCATAATAAAGGCCATCACTATATAAAATAAAAAACATTTCCAAACGCTCCTTAGTCATGTAAAATGGGGGCTCCCTAGGGAATAGGGATATGTAGTTTTATTTAAATATATCGCCCTAAATATAGATGGCGTGACGTGTTTTAATATTTGTTTCCTCGTGTTGAATGTCTCTCTTTTTGTCGTAGCGTCTCCAAACAAACCTTTGCCGGTGAGCGAACCTTGTGTCCAGGCTGTGCGAAGGAAGTTTTTTTTGGTAAGTCTGTTTAATAGTAGAAAATGGTTCAGGGAGGGGCCCCCATTATAGATTAGCCGGATTTCTAGCACCTTTCTCCATGGGATGTCCCCTAATTCCTTCCACATTAGACTAAGCTAAATTTATCGGCACTGTGTTGTGAGCGATTTTCCGAACGAGTGTGTGGCCGCTGAACGTTCGGGTCGGACAAGCGCTCGTTTGGAAAGTCCGGAAATTTCCTCGGCAGCGGTAGACTCTCTATAGTGGAGTTGGCCCATGGCTGATGGTAACACCACAGGTCCCGAGTGTTCTCCTATGATGTGTATATGCTCTGCATAGGGGCAGCGCTTGGATGTGGTGTATCCAGATGTTTTGAAAATGACAGACAGGATCATGCAATCTCTGTCTGTCTTTTTAAAAAAATCTTTGCGTGTGTACCTGAATGGTTTTGAAGTTAGTTATAAGGTGAATGGTCTCTCGTGTGTCAGCTCTTTGGGATCCCAGGGAGTTAATTCCATCGTCTCCTTCGAGAAAACAGTTTAGATCTACATTAGCCACATGCTTAGTTTAATGGACTGTATGAGGGATTTGTTACAGGAGTTTACAGTTTGGGGTGACTTGTCCCTAAACTGGTGACCGATTGGGGCTTATTTACCAAGAGAGAGTGAAAACATGTTACCTGTGCACTATCTGCAGCGGCCAGTTAAAAGGTAAGGGGGATTATTTGCTGCTATTAAGAGCACAACATGTTTGCACCACTTGGTACATAAGACCTGAAGGCAATGTTCACCCTCTAAACAAGAATGTCTGTTACCTGCCCCAACCTAACCAATATTTTGCACTTATTACCTGTATCAATAACCAGAATATTTAAGGATAATTATTGGCCCATTCTGGCAGTCAGCAGGCCCTCCCTCCATGCCGTCAATCAAGGCTGTGACAACTGACATCACAATCAATTATTGACTGCTGTTTCTCCTGCTGTCTCCACCGCACATGCTCAAAAGATCATTGAGCAGAGGGAGGAGGCAGAGACCTTTTCCAGAAAGAACTAGAATTTATCATTAAATATCTGGTTACAATTAATGGTAAAACTGGTAAAAATAGCAGTTGGGGCGTGGACAGATAATGACAAGCCACCCGTTTTTTGTTTTAAACGGTGGATATGCCCTTTAATAATCTATCCAGTGAGTGGATTGTGAACTAAAGCCTTTTGCTGTGTTAATGTTAACGTGGACCCCCAAACACCAATAAAAATTTTTACTGAAGGACTGTTTGGTTGTAAAAGGATCCATATGTTAATCTGTCTTCCTTTTGGAGACCATGATCCTCCTTAATGAAATCTTGCTGGAGTAAGGTTGGTCTGTCACAAACATAAGTGCCATTTTAACCCCATAGGCAGTATCTGTAATTGCAGCATATTTCAATTCATCTCACCTCAATAGCAGTGTCAATCAGTATGGCACTTCCCACCCGATCCAACCTAACAGGTAAAGGGTTAACAAAAGCCTCTGACTGACCATTGTAAAAGAGAGTGCTTCCCCTAGCTCCATTTGTTGGTTTGTTGCCCCCAGCAGGGTATCTGTTCAAAGGGCCAAAGTGTGAAAGTCACTGTAAAATGTGAGACTAAACAGACCTTCGGCAGGAGAACCACAGGTGATACTGCTGCTTACAAGAAAGCTAGAACAGATGCCAGTTCAAAGTCAATTCATATTTCATAATAATTCGGGGTAAAGAATTGTGGAATACTTTCCCAAATAATGTCAGCTGACACTGGAACTAAACCGTAATCGCCATACTTCTAAAGGATGTTATCATAAGAAAACCTAGTTATTTTATTTCTCAGCATACCAACTCATAACGATATTGGGTTTTGTATCTTGGACTGTATAATATTAGCAATTACAAAATGGTATATTGTGTATGTGATATGCACCGGAACTCAGAGTATAAGTTTTCCCTCCAAAAAGCAAGTTACACCTTTCGAGGCAGAAACACAAACTCCCTTGGCACCAAACCCCTTCCCGATTCAGGAAAGTACATAAATTGGGGGTATGGACTCAGCCCAACAGTTCGTCATAACATCACATCAAGATTCCAAAGCCAATTGGAACGGACCATATATTGGCTTCCATATCATATTGTAATTTTTCATTTAGTTTCCCAATTGAAAGTACAAAGATTCCTGACTCTGCCTCATGGACTTATCAGAAGCCATTTAAAATGGAGTAAGGTGGTCTACTGAAGGATCAAGCTCTATGAAATGGAGTAAGGTTGGTCTACTAAAGGACCATGGTCTATAAAATGGAGTAAGGTAGGTCTATAAAGGATCATGTATATTAAAAGGAGTAATGTTGCTCTACTAAAGGACCATGGTCTATAAATGGAGTAAGTAGGGTCTACTAAAGGATCATGGTATATTAAAATGGAGTAATGTTGGTCTACTAAAGGATCATGGTCTATAAAATAGAGTAAGGTTGGTCTACTAAAGATCATGGTCTATAAAATGGAGTAAGGTTGGTCTACTAAAGGATCATGCTCTAGAAATGGAGTAAGGTTGGTCTACTAAAGGATCATGGCTTTTAAAATGGAGTAATGTTGCTCTACTAAAGGACCATGTCTATAAAATAGAGTAAGGTTGGTCTACTAAAGGATACATGGTCTATAAAAATGGAGTAAGGTTGGCTACTAAAGGATCATGCTCTTGAAATGGTGTATAAGGTTGGTCTACTCTTAAAGGACCCAGATATCTGTATCTATAATATCTCTATAACTAACAGATATCTGTATATATAGAGATATTATAGATACAGATATCTGTTAGTTATAGAGATATTATAGATACAGATATCTGTTAGTTATAGAGATATTATAGATACAGATATCTGTTAGTTATAGAGATATTATAGATACAGATATCTGTTAGTTATAGAGATATTATAGATACAGATATACACAATCGTTGCCCCATTAAAAGGTCCCGTCTGACTTTTACCACTACAAGTTCATGCTGTCATAACAAAACAATAACAAAAATATCCCACGTCGTCTGTTTTCACTATTTGACACTCTTTTGCTGCCCTAACCTACTGACATTATTTCCATTTTCACTCCACAGAATTTTGTAGACAATTTTAGCAGTAGAAAATATCTGAATGCAAATCCCGTCACCCCGGGACAACTCACACTTCCTCCTGCCTGCCTCACCACCTATAGCAGTGATGCACTACTCGTGGCCCCCCGCAGACCTGTAGGTGGACATGGCAAGGGGTGCGGCTTACTTGTTCCAGGGTGTGGCTTGGGCAGATCAGGACGGGGCTTCATCTGTAGCCCGGTCACTGCATGGGGGCCACTAGCGCGGCCTCCAGGGTGGCCCATTCTGAATTCCCTGACCTTTTCCTGTCCTCGCCACTTACAACATGTACCTCCTTCTTAGTTGGACATTGTTGCATAGAAGAAAAGAGGAGGTTCCGGCAGGATCGATCGCATGTCACCGGATCGCATGTCACCTGTATATCCACCCCCTCAGTTGATCCCTTATCTCTACATAACATCACAACATTCCCAGTTTTTAGAACAGCCAAGGAATGTGCATTGAACATCTTGCATTGTGCTTATTTGGACAAAAGATTCCCAGTTTAAACCGTGGGAACAGGAACCACATGTAACAAGCGACAGATTCCTTACGGATTATGATCAGGCAGAAACTTGGCAATGGAGACCTCCCATTGGGACCATACACAGAAAGATAACAGATATCAACACAATCTTTTTTGAGACAACAATTTTCACCAGGTCTTGAATAAGAATAAAACTAAAAACGGCTATGTACAATAGTTATCGTTGGGGAGTGTTATGCGCCCCCCTTCCTTAAATTACTATCACTACGAACAGTTCACGGGGTTTTACCAAGTGAGGATCTCCAGAATCCTCTCTGTCGTGTGTGGAAAACCACAGGATACACTCTGGGGACAAATGCCACAAGGAAGCACAGTAAAAACTTAATGAGACAGCGTGGGGTATTGTTTGCAGCCCATGACAACGGCGCCAATTAGACGCATACAAAAGTTTGCCTGGTGGGAACCCTCGTGCCTGCCTGGGAAAGTCCTTCCCCTTTAACCAATTGGCAAGCTCCAATCTGATTCAAGCACTAGTTTTTACAGACTGAAAATTATTTCCACTAACGATTTTAGGGCATTTCATCCCACAATGACCCAAGGCAAACCCGTTAGACCCCCCACACTATACACAGATCTTATCCCACAATGATGTGAAACAGGGAACCAGTCTCGACCCCAATGTATTTTGGGTAAGTGTGAGTTTTAGACTAATTTTGAGTAGCTGCGACCTCAATTTCTAGGTTTTCAAAACAATGCAGTGCAGCCTTATGGTAACGCTGTCGATTCTAAACATAAGGCTGCATCTTGATGAAAATTCAGACAATATGCATGAGAGTATCAGTAGTATAGATGATATCCACTCGTGTGGTATTGCAAAGGTGCCACTTGCCACAGTATCAGCAGAGGCGTACTTTTCCCCTTAAACTGCAGATTAAATGATCAGTGCATTGATTGGATATCAGGTCTGGCAAATACAAGTTATTTTAACCATTAGATTGGTTTATGTTATTATTATAATAAATATAAAGTCATGGTTCCTATCGGTTCTCTTATTATAATATAAAGATAAGGTCAGGGTTCCTTCGTCATTATTATAATAATATAAGGCAGGTTCCTTTTCTGTCTATTATTATAATAAATATAAGGTTTCCAGGGTTCCTTTATCCTGTATTAGTATGATAATAAATGTAAGGTCAGGGTCCTTATCGGTCTCTTATTATAAAAGGTAGGTCAGGGTTCCTTATCTGCATATTATAATAAATATAGGTTCAGGGTCCTTAGCGGTCTCTTATTATAATAAAGATCATTGTCAGGTTCCTTATCGGTCATATTATAATAAATATAAAGGGTCAGGGCTCCTTATCGGTTATTTTCTATTAAATATAGTAGGGTTCCTTATCGCTATTATTATAATAAATTATAAGGGTTCAGGGTTCCTTATCGCTCTATTATTATAATAAATTAAGGCAGGTTACTTATCGCCTCTTATTATAATAATATAAGGTCCGGGTTCCTTTTATAGCTCTATTATTTATAAATTCTAAGGTCGGGTTCCTTATCGCTCATATTATATCAATATAAGGTCAGGGTTCTCTATCGCTCGATTATTATAATAAATCTAAGCGTCAGGGTCTTATCGCTCTATTTTAAATAAATATAAGGTCAGGGTTCCTATCGCTCTATTATTATAATAAATATAAGGTCAGGGTTCCTTATGCTATTCTTATAATAATTAGGTCAGGGTCCTTTTATCGCTATTATTATATAATAAAATCTAAGGTTCAGGTTCTCATCGCTTTAGTAAATAAACATAAGGTCCGGGTTCCTTATCGCACTATATTATATAAATATAGGTACGGGTTCCTTATTCACTATTATATAATAAATATAAGGTCAGGGTTCCTTATCGCTCTATTATTATAATAAATATAAGGTCAGGGTTCACCTTAATGCTATATTATTATAAAAAATAAGGTAAGGGTTCTTTCAATCTATTATTATAATAAATCTACGGTCAGGGTTCCTTAGCGCAACGATATTATAATAAAATAAGGTCAGGGTTCCTAGCGGTTCTATTTATTATTAATAAATATAATGTCAGGGTTCCTTTCGAACCTATTATTAAATAAATATAAGGTCGGGTTCCTTACGCTATTGATGTATAATAAATATTAAGGTCAGGGTTCATTATCGCTATATTATTATAATAAATAGAGGTCAGGGTCCCTTATGCCTCTATTATTATAATAAGATAAATATAATGGTTCAGGGTTTCCCTTATCGCGTCTATTATTAATAAATATAAGGTAGGGTTTCCTTTATCTCGCTCTCGTCTTAAATAAATATAAGGTCAGGGTCCTGATCGGTCGATTATTATAATAAAGATAGGCAGGGTTCCTTATGCTCTATTATTATAATAAATACTGTCAGGGTCCTTTATCCTTTTCTGTCTATTATATACCTAAAGGTCAGGGTTCCCTTATCGCTCTATGGATTTCTATAAATATTAAAGTCAGGGCTCCTTATGGTCTATTATTATATAAATATAAGGTCAGGGTCCTATCGGCTCTATATTATACTAAATATAAGTCGGGTTCTTATCGCCTATTTATAATAAATATAAGGTCAGGGTTCTTATGAATCATATTATAATAATATATGTCAGGGTTCCTTTTCGCTCTATTATTATAATAAATTGTAAGGTAGGGTTCCTTATCGGTCTATTATTATAATAAAATAAGGTCGGGTTCTATCGTCTATTATTATAATACATAGACTGTAATGGGGTTCTTTTCTGTCATTATTATATAAATATAGGTCCGGGTCCTTAGCGCTTCTTATTTAATAAATATAAGGTCAGGTGCCTTATCGCTCTATGATTTAATAAATATAAAGGTCCAGGGTTCCTTATACGCCTCTATATTATCATACATATTAAGGATAAACAAAAAAAAAAAAACAAAAAAAAAAAAAAAAAAAAACAAACAAAAAAATAATGTCAGGGTTCCTATCGTCTAGATTTATAATAACTATAAGTCAGGGTTCCTTATCGGCATTATTATAATAAATATCAATGTACAGGGTTTGCCTTTCTGTCTATTTTTATAAGAAATTAAGGTCAGGGTTCTTATTCGCTCTATTATTATAAAATATTAATGTCAGGGGGTCCCTCATTTTTATCGCTCTATTATTATAATAAATATAAGTCAGGGTTCTTTTCTGTCTATATTATAATAAATTATCAGGTCGGGTTCTTATCGCTCTATTATTATAAAAATAGAAGGTCAGGTTCCTTACCTCTAGTCTTATTAATTCAAGATAATGTAGGGTTGGTTCCTTATCGCTCTATTATTATATTAAATGTAGTCAGGGTCCTTATCGGTCTCTAGATTTTATTATAATAATATAAGGTCAGGGTTCCTTATCGAATTCTCGTCTATTATTTAATAAATATAAGGTCAGGGTTCTATATCGGTTATTATTATAATCAAATATAAGGTCGGGTTCCTTATCGGTCGTTATTATAATAAATATAATGTCAGGGTTCCTTATCGCTTATTATTAAATCAATGTAGGTCAGGGTTCCTTATCTGTTCTATATTATAATAATATTAAGGTCTCAGGGTGCCTTATCGGTCTCTTATTATAATAATATAAGTCAGGTTTCCTTTTCTGTATTATTTATTAATAAATATTAAGGTCAGGGTTCCGTTAGTATCGCCTCTATTATTATAATTTAATATAAGGTCAGGGTTCTTATCGCTCTATTATTATATAAATATAAAGGTCAGGGTTCCGTATCGCTTATTATTATAATAAATTAATGTCAGGGATTCCTTTCTGTTTTATTATATAAAATAAGGTCAGGGGTTTCCTTATCGGCGATATGATAATAAATATACTGTCAGGGTTCTTTTCTGTTATATTATAATTAAAAATAAGGTCAGGGTTCTTATCGCTCTATTATTATAATAAATATAGGGTCAGGGTTCTTATCGCTCTCTTATTATAATAAATATAAGGTCAGGTCCTTATCGCTCGATTATTATAATAACTATAAGGTCAGGGTTCTTACGCTCTTTATTATTCTAATAAATATAAGTTCAGGGTTCCTTTATTCGCTGATGAGTATAATAAAATATAAGGTCAGGGTGCCATTATCGCTCTATTTATTTAATAAATGATAAGGTCAGGGTTCCCTTATCGCTCGATTATTATATTAAATATAAGGTAGGGTTCCTTATCGCTCTATTATTTAATAAATATTTCGGTCAGGGGTCCTTATCGCTTATATTATTTAAGAAATATAAGGTCAGGCGTTCCTTATCAGTCTATATTATAATAAATATAAGGTAGGGTCCTTATTCGCTTCTAGTATAATAAATAAAGGCTAGGGTCCTTATCAGTCTATTATTGGAAATATGTGAAAGTAAAGCAGCTTGGGACGTGCTGGGTAGATAGGGTTAGCTTGTGGCCGTCGCTCCATACATAGATAAGGATGTGAGAATAGAGCTACACGAGCAGTCCATTCGGCAATCTCAAGCCTGGACTATATGATAAGGGGGATTCCATTCTGGTAAAAGTCATTACACAACTAAACAGGCACCAATCGAGGATTTCCATTAAGATAAGGAACGTGAGTAGGCTCAGGAGTCTGCACTATTTTTTTATACAATCAACACCAATTCCAATATCAGACATGGGGGTTTTGTCTGCTGGTAAAACTTCCCTTAGGATGGGTCCACACGAGGGACAATGGTGTCCCAATGAGCGATAGTCCTGGACAATGTCCGTTGGTTGCGGCAAATCCAGCCCGCTCCCATCGGGAACCGCACTCTCGATCGGAAATTACTGACCGTCTGTCACTTCCTTAGGGACGAATATGAACGTTGAGGTAGGTGTGGCCGGGCCACCCACACCCGCAGATATTTCGGCTCGACCCGGAGCGAAAGTGTTTTATAGCTACCAATAGCGTTGGGTTAGAAGTTACCAGTATATGTACAGGTGTGTGATACAACAGATTGAAATCTCTACTAGTATATAGTACTTTACCTTTTGGGACCAAAGAGGGAGGAGAGTAGGTGGTCCGTAACAAGGCATGTGACCAATAGCCGACGTCATGTAGGAAATAAAAGGACAATAATCATTCAAACCAATCCAATAATTATACAGAAGAAATACAATAGAGCGATCTGAGAGTGATTGTCCTAATAAGCCAGTGTTTTTAGAATATATAGAAAAATACCCTTTTTTTAAGGCCATATGGGATTTGTAGTTTTAGCTGCGATGGGGTTGACAATTACCCAAGGGGGATGCTGGGATTTTGTTAGTTCTAGCTGCATGGGTGAATCATTATCACAGTTTTTTTTTTGTTGTTAGAGAACGTTACAAAGTTTGTTATATAGCCGGCCTTACTGATAGAGGTATTGGGGTATTTTGCACAGCTACAGACGGCGACTGGGTCAGTTATAGTGTCTATCCAGTCCATCCCCACTCTACGGAACCAATCGTACCAAACCCACGCCTTCTGTCCATTTAAAATAAAACCTGTTACCGGATAATCTCACACAAAAATCACGTTTTGGGGCCCTGGACTGGTTTGACGTGGATGGATCTGGTTTTTGTTCTGTTAATAGAATCATGACAGAGACTACTAAACAGACCAAATTTCCACCAGCTTATTATAGAGCGAGTATGATGTCAACGTGCAAAAAAAGAATGGGCACGACCCATGGTTGTTGTTAAAGGCCAACTAAAGAAAAGTATAAATTACCTGAATGGTATTATTATAATCCCTAACTAGGTACAGATATCTGTTAATTATATCCTCCACTAACTCACATGTGTATTACCGATTGTGTCTGAATAGTTATAGAGATATTATATTATACAGATATCGTTAGCTATAGAGATATCTATATATACAGATATCTGTTAGCTTATAGAGATATTATAGATACAGAGATCTGTTAATTATAATCCCCACTAACTCACATGTGTATACGATGTATTGATAGTTATGAGAATTATATATACAGATATCTGTTAGTTATAGATTATATTATATATACAGATATCTGTTGTTACGAGATATTATAGATAACAGATATCTTTAGTTATAGTGATGTATAATATATACAGATATCTGTATAGAGCTATTTATATCCAGATATCTGTTAGTATAGGAGATATTATAGATACAGATATCTGTTAGTTCAAGAGATATTATAGATCAGTATCTGTTGTTATAGAGATATGATATTATACAGATATCTTTAGTTATAGAGATATTATAATAACAGGATTTATTGTTAGTTATAAGTATATATACAGATATCTGTTAGTTATAGAGAGATTAATAGATTAAGATATCTGTAGTTGATGATATATATACAGATATCTGTAGTTAGAGAGATATTAGAGATACAGATATCTGTTAGTTATAGAGTATATAGATACAGATATCTGTTAGTTATAGAGATTATATACAGATATCTGGTAGTTATGAGATATAATTAGATACAGATATTCTTTTAGTTATAGCGATATGTATAGATAAAAGATATATTGTTGTTATTATAGGATCTTATAGATAAAGAGATCTGTCTATGATTATTGTAGATATTATAGATAACCGAGTATCTGTTAGTCTATAGAGCATATAGATACAGATATCTGTTGTTTATAGAGATTATAAGATACAGAATCTGTTGTTATAGAGATAATATAGATACAGATATATGTTAGTTATTAGAATATATAGAACGAATCTGTTAGTTATAGAGATATTATAGATACGATATCGGTTAGTTATAGAGATACTATAGATACATATATCTGTAGTTATAGAGATAGATTATAGATACAGATATCTGTTGGGTAGTTATAGCGATATTATAGTACCAGATATCGTTAGTTATAGAGATCTTCTAGATTACAGAGATCTGTTAGTTATAGATATAGATACAGATATCTGTTAGTTATTATAGAGATATTATAGATACAGATATCTGTAGTATATAGAGATAGGATAGATAAGGATATATGTAGTTACGAGAGATATACAGATATCTGTTAGTTATAGAGATATTATAGATACAGATATTTGTTGTTAGAGATATTAAGATTACAGATTCTGTTAGTTATAGAGATATTATAGATTACAGCTATCTGTGTTATAGAGATATTATAGATCCAGAATTCTGTTAGTTATAGAGGATATTATGATAAGATCTTGTTTAAGTTAGTTATTTTAGAGATATTTAGATACAGATAGCTGTTAGTTATTAGTATAGAGATCACTATAGATACAGATATGTTAGTTATTTATAGAGATAGTTAGTACAGATATCTGTTAGTGTATAGAGATATTATAGATACACGATATCGTTGGTATAGAGATATATAGATACAAGATCTGTTAGGTATAGAGAGATTATAGATAGATATCTGTTAGTTTAGAGATTTATAGATTTACAGAGATCTGTATGTTATAGGATATATAGATACAGATATCTGTTAGTTATGAGAGATATTATTGATACCGATATTGTTAGTTTAGAGATATTATAATAAGTATCTGTTCGTTATGAGAATTTAGATACAGATTCTGTCCAGTCAGAGCAGATAGTATAGATTACAGATATTGTTAGTTATAGAGATCTTATAGATACAGATTATCTGGTAGTTATAGAGATATTAGATATACAGATATCTGTAATTATAGAGATTACTCTCAGTATCTGTTAGTTATAGAGATACTATAGATACCAGATATCTGTATGTTATCGAGATATTATATATACGATATCTGTTAGGTTATAGAGTATTCAGATATTATATATATTACAGATATCTGTTAGTATATTAGAGATCTTATAGATACAGATATCTGTTAGTTATAGATAATTGATATCTACAGATACTCTGTTAGTTATAGAGGATCTTATAGATACAGATATCTGTTCAGTTATAGAGATCTTATAGCTACAGTATTGTTAGTATGCGATATTATAGATAAGTACTGTTAGTTATACGAATATTATAGATACAGATAGCTTGTTAGTTTATGAGATATTATAGATACAGATTATCTGTTAGTTATAGAGAATTCTAGATACAAAGTTTTAGTTTTCGTTATAGAGATATTTAGATACAGATATCTGTTAGTTAAGAGTATTATAGGATACAGATAATGTAGTTATAGAGATATATATATGACAGTATTGTTAGTTATAGGATATTATATATACAGAGATCTGTTAGTATAGGATATTATAGATAGTATATATACAGATATCTGTTAGTTATAGAGATATATATATACCAAATACCCAGGATATCGGTTGTTATAATTGATATTATAGTACAGAGTATGTTAGTTATAGAGTATTATCGCTTACAGATATCTGTAGTTATAGAGAATTATAGTTACAGATTCTGGTAGTTATAGAGATATTAGTAGATACAGATATATGTAGTTTATAGAGATATTATCATATCCATATTATCTGTTTAGTTATGAGATTTTATATATACAGCTATTGTTAGTTATAGAGCTAATATAGAGACAGATAATCTGTTAGTTATAGAGTACCTTATATACAGATATCTGTTAGTTATAGAGATACTATTAGAACCGATATTGTTGTTATAGAGCATTATATAGAACAGATATCTTTTAGTTATAGAGATATTATAGATACAGATATATGTTAGTTATAGCGATATTAATAGATACGATATTTGGTAGTTATAGGATATAAACGATAGATTACATGATATCTATGTAGTTATAGTAGAGATATTATATATACAGTATCTGGTAGTTATAGAGAAATTATAGATACAGAGATTGTTAGTTATAGAGATATTATAGATACAGGATATCTGTTAGTTATAGAGATATAAGATACAGATATCTGGTAGTTATCGGAGATCTTATGATACCAGATATTGTTAGGTTAGAGAATATAGATACAGATATTTGTTCTCCGTTAGGTATATATTATTAGATACAGATATCTGTTGTTATAGAGATATTATTAGATACAGATTTCTGTAGTTGATAGAGTTATTAGATGATACAGATATTGTTAGTTATAGAGATATTATATATACGGATATCTGTTAGTTCGAGGATATTATAGAGTACAGATAATTGTTAGTCTAGCGAGATTATTATATGATACAGATTCTGTTAGTTATAGAGATATTAATATCAGATTGGTTAGTTATAGAGATATTATTATACAGATATATGTTTTAGTTTTAGAGATATTATATATACAGATATTGTAGTTATAGAGAGATTAATATACAGATCAGATATCTGTTAGTTATAGGATTATATAAGATTACAGAGTATATGATTAGTTAAGACGATATATAGATTACAGATATCTTTAGTATAGCGATATGTCTAGATACAGATATCTGTTAGTTATAGAGATATTATAGATACAGATATACACAATCGTTGCCCCATTAAAAGGTCCCGTCTGACTTTTACCACTACAAGTTCATGCTGTCGTGTTTCGGGTGCTAAACACTCTACACTACTTTCGCCCGCTCCTAAACAATAACAAAAATATCCCACGTCGTCTGTTTTCACTATTTGACACTCTTTTGCTGCCCTAACCTACTGACATTATTTCCATTTTCACTCCACAGAATTTTGTAGACAATTTTAGCAGTAGAAAATATCTGAATGCAAATCCCGTCACCCCGGGACAACTCACACTTCCTCCTGCCTGCCCCACCACCTATAGCAGTGATGCACTACTCGTGGCCCCCCGCAGACCTGTAGGTGGGCATGGCAAGGGGTGCGGCTTAGTTGTTCCAGGGTGTGGCTTGGGCAGATCAGGACGGGGCTTCATCTGTAGCCCGTTCACTGCATGGGGGCCACTAGTGCGGCCTCCAGGGTGGCCCATTCTGAATTCCCTGACCTTTTCCTGTCCTCGCCACTTACAACATGTACCTCCTTCTTAGTTGGACATTGTTGCATAGAAGAAAAGAGGAGGTTCCGTCAGGATCGATCGCATGTCACCGGATCGCATGTCACCTGTATATCCACCCCCTCAGTTGATCCCTTATCTCTACATAACATCACAACATTCCCAGTTTTTAGAACAGCCAGGGAATGTGCATTGAACATCTTGCATTGTGCTCATTTGGACAAAAGATTCCCAGTTTAAACCGTGGGAACAGGAACCACATGTAACAAGCGACAGATTCCTTACATTCCCTGTACATTACTCCCATTATGAACATCACTTATTCCTATCAACAAGTACGGTCACCAGTCAGGGAAACAACCAACTACAATGTTTTACAGAGATGTGACAGTTTAAAGGGGAATCATGATTTCATACTTAGATTGTAAGCTCTTCGGGGCAGGGATCTCATTCCTAAAGTGTAAAGGCATGCTGCACTTAATTTATCCATAATATATATATATATATATATATATATGTGTGTGTGTTCTTAACCGATGTATGGAATTGTATTTAATTTTTATTTATCTGTATAATTGCACTTATCCCTTTGTTTGTATAATCTGTATTGTTATAATGTACAGCGCTGTGTACCCAAGTGGCGCTATATAAATAAACATATACATACATACTGTATAATCTGTATTGTTATAATGTACAGCGCTGCGTCCCCAAGTGGCGCTATATAAACATATACATACATACTGTATAATCTGTATTGTTATAATGTACAGCGCTGAGTACCCAAGTGGCGCTATATAAATAAGCATATACATACATACTGTATAATCTGTATTGTTATATTGTACAGCACTGCATTTCCAAGTGGCGCTATATAAATAAACATATACATACATTCTGTATAATCTGTATTGTTATAATGTACAGCGCTGCATTTCCAAGTGGCGCTATATAAATAAACATACATACATACTGTATAATCTGTGTTGTTATAATGTACAGCGCTGCATTTCCAAGTGGCGCTATATAAATAAACATATACATACATACTGTATAATCTGTATTGTTATAATGTACAGCGCTGCGTTTCCAAGTGGCGCTATATAAATAAACATATACATACATACTGTATACCGTATATACTCGAGTATAAGCCGACCCGAGTATAAGCCGAG
>JAACNH010001057.1:2311-52636 GCA_019447015.1 Hymenochirus boettgeri | reverse complement strand
AAACATATACATACATACTGTATAATCTGTATTGTTATAATGTACAGTGCTGTGTCCCCAAGTGGCGCTATATAAATAAACATATACATACATACAAGGACACAGCGCTGTACATTATAACAATACAGATTATACAGTATGTATGTATATGTTTATTTATATAGCGCCACTGGATACACAGCGCTGTAGATTAAACAATTACAGATTTTCAGCTGTATGATATGTTTCATAGCGCCAATTGGTGGACACAGCGCTGTACATTATAACCATACAGATTACATCAGTATGTATATGTTATTTTATATAGCGCAACTTGGGACACAGCGCTGTAACATTATAACAATACAGATTTATTTATAAGATGTATGTAATTTTATTTATATAGCGCCACTGGGTTACACAGGCTGTAATTAAACAATTCAGATTATACAGATATATGTATATTGTTTTATATAGAGCCACTTGGGGAAAAGGCTGACATTATAAACAATACAGAAGATTATACAGTATGTTATGTAATATGTTTATTTATATAGCGCACTTGGGGGGACACAGCGCCGTTCATGATAACAAACAGATTAGACAGTATGTATGTATACGGTTATTTATATAGAGCCACTTGGGTACCAGCGCGTACATTATCACAATAGAGATATAAAGTATGTATGTATATGTTTATTTATATAGCCCACTTGGGTACACAGCGCTGGTACTTATTATTACATACAAGATTATACAGATGTAGTATATGTTTATTTATATAGCGCCACTTGGACTACACAGCGATGTACATTATAACAATACAGAGTATAACAGTATGTATGTATTCTGTTTATTTATGATAGCGCCACTTGGATACACAGCGCTGTTGACATTATAAGCAATACAGATCTTACAGTTGTTATGTATATGTTTATTATATAGACCACTTGAGGACACAGCGGTACTTATAACAATACATATGATACAGTATGTAGTATATGTTTATTTATATAGCGCCACTGGATACACAGCGCATTACATTATAAACAATACAGATTATACAAGAAAGGGATAAGAGTGCAGATTATACAGGATGTATGTATATGTTTATTTCATAGCGCCAATGGGGACAACAGCGCTGTACATTATAACAATACAGATTAACAGTATGTACGTATGTGTTGATTAATAGCGGCCATAGGGGAACAGCCGCTGTACATTATAAACCTACAGATTATACAGGATGTATGTATATGTTATTTATATAGGCCACTTGGGTACACAGCGCTTGGACATTATAACAATACAGTTATTACAGTATGTATATGTTTATTTATTATAGCGCACTTGGGTACCACAGCGCTGTACATATACACAATACAGATTTATCAGTATGTATGTATATGTTTTTGATATACGGACAATTGGGGACGCAGCGCTGTGTACATATATAAACAATACAGATTAGACAGTATGTAGGTATATGTTTATGTATATACGCCACTCACTTGGGGACGCAAGCGCTGTTACATTATAACAATACAGATTATACAGTTATGTATATATAGTTTATTTATAGTAGCGGGCCCTGCTTGGTTTACAGCGCTGTAGATTATTAACAATTACAGATTATACAGTTATGTATATATATGTGTTTTAATAGCGCCAATTGGGTACACAGCGCTGTACATTATAACATACAGATTATACAGTATGTTATATGTTATTTATATAGCCACTTGGTTACACAGCGCTGTACATAAACAATACAGATTATACAGGATGTATGATCTGTTTATTAATATAGCGCCAATTGGGGACACAGCGCGGACATTATAACACGTGACAGATTATACAGTATGTATGTATCTGTTATTTATTATAGCGCCCTTGGGTAACACAGCGCTGTACATTATAAACCATACAGTATACAGGAGGTATGTATCTGTTATTTATATAGCGCCACTTGGGGACGCAGCGCTGTTACATTATTAAAAATACAGATTATACAGATGTATGTATATGTTTATTATTATAGCGCCAATTGGGGAACGCAGCGCTGTTTACTTACCTATAACACTACAAGATTTACAGTATGTAGGTATAGGTTATTATATAGCGCACTTGGGTACAACAGCGCTGCTACAGCTTATAAACATACAGATTTACCAGATGTCTATATATGTTTATTGTATCTAACGCCACTTGGGTACACAGCGCTTGGACATATAACAATATAGTTATACCGTAGTATGTATAGTTTATTTATATAGCGCAACTTGGGGACCACAGACGCTGTACATTATAACATACAGATTATACAGTAGGTATGTATATGTTTATTATTATAGCGGCCCTTGGGACGCACTTGTACCAATATACAATACAGATTCTACAGTATGTATGTATATGTTTATTTATATAGCGCCACTTGGGGTACGCAGCGATGTACATTATAAACAATACGATATTACAGTATGTATGTATGTTTATGTATATAGCGCCCTTGGTACGCAGCGTGTACATTATAACAATACAGATATACAGTATGTACGTGATGCTTTATTATAAGCGCCCACTTGGGGAAACAGCGTTCTACATTATAACAATACAGATTATCAGGATGTACGGGTATTGTTTATTATATCGAGGGCCCACTTGGGGACACACGTGCTGTACATTATAACAATACAGATTAACAGATGTATGTATATGTTTATTTATATAGCGCCAATCTGGGGACACAGCGCTGTACATTAAACAATCCAGATTTAAGTATGTCGTATGTTTTTGGTTTATTTTATATGGCGCACTAGGGGACACCGCGCTGTACTGATAACAATTACAGAGTATACAGTATGAGTATATGTTTATTTATTTATAAGCGCCACTTGGGTACACCAGCGCTGTACTTTATAACAATACAGATTATACAGTAGGTATCTGTTTATTTATATAGCAGCCACTTGGGGACGCAGGCTGTACATTATACAACAATACAGATTATACAGTAGTATATATATGTTTTATTTATATAGCGCCACTGGGTACCACCAGCGCCTGTACATTAAACAATACGATTATACAGTATGTATGTATATGTTTATTATATAGCGCCACTTGGGGGGGACGCAGCGCTGAACATGATACAATACAGGATATACAGTATGTCTGTTATATGTGTTTTTTATATAGCGCCACTTGGGGACGCAGCGCTGTACCTTTATAAACCATTACAGATTATACAGTATGTATATCTATGTGTATTTATTTTATTATATAGCGCCACTTGGTATACAGAGCTGTTAATTTAAACAATACAGAAATACAGTAGGATATATAGTTTATTATATAGCGCCACTTGGGTACACAGCGTGTACATTATACAATAAGATTATGACAGTATTATGTATATGTTATTTATGATAGCGCCACTTGGGTACACAGCGCCTCGTACATTTATAACAATACAGAATAAAGGATGTATATGTTTATTTATATAGAACACTTGGGTACACAGCGCTGTACATTATAACAATACAGATTATCCGTATGTATGTATTAGTTTTTATATAGCGGCCAATTGGGACACCGCGCTGTACCCTTATAACAATACAGATATACAGTATGATGGTATAGTTTATTTCTATAGCGCCCACTTGGGGACACAGCGTGTACATTATAAAACAATACAGTATTCTACAGTCTGTTATATATGTTTAGTTATAAGCGGCCACTTGGTACAAGCCTGTACATTAGAACAATACAGATTATACCGGTATGTTGTATATGATTATTTATTAGAGCGCCACTTGGGACAAGGCTGTACATTATTAACAATACAGATATCCGTATCGTATGGATAGTGTATTTATATAGCGCCACTTGGTACGCCAGCTCTGTACATATAACAATACAGATTGTTACGTATGTATGTATATGTGATTTATATAGCGCCACTGGGTAAGCAGCGCTGTACATTATAAACAATACAGATTATACAGAGTAGTATGTTTATTTATTATAGCGCCACTGGTGTACGGCAGCGTGTACATTATAACAAATACAGATTATACAGTATGTCCGTGTAGGTTTATTTATATAGCGCCCTTGGGGACACAGCGTTGTAATGTAAATCTGTATTGTTATACTGTATGTACGTGTATGTGTATTATATAGCGCAACTTGGGGACACAGTGCTGACATTATAAACAATACAGATTATAAAGTATGTAGTATAGTTTATTTATTTAGGCCACTTGGGGACACAGCGCTGTACTTATAACAATACAGATTTACAGTATATACGTATGTGTTTATTTATAAAAATAGCGCCACTAGGGACACAGCGCTGTCCATTATAAAATACAGATTATACAGTATGTATGTATATGTTTATATATTAGCGCACCCTGGGTACACAGCGCTGTAACATATAACAATACAGATTATACAGATATATGTTTATTTATATAGCACAATTGGGGACGCAGGGGGGCTGTAATTATAACAATACAGATTATACAGTATGTATATTATATGTTTATTTATATAGCGCCACTTGGGTACACAGCGCTGTACATTAAACAATTCAGAGTATACAGTATGTATTGTATATTGTTTATTTATATAGCGCACTTGGGGACGCAGCGTGTACATTATACACAGATTATACAGTAGTCTGTATATGTTAGTTATATAGCGGCCACTTGGGGACGCAGCGATGAATATACAATAAAGATTATAAGTATGGGATATATAGGTTATTATATAGCGCCACTGGGTATACAGCGCTGTACCTTATAACAATACAGATGTATACAGTATGTCTATATATGTTTATTTATATAGCGGCCACTTGGGTTACACAGAGTCTGTACATTATAACAATTACAGAGTAGACAGTATTTAGTCAGTATGTTATTTATATGTATAGCGCCACTGGGTACACCAGCGTGTACATTATAACAATACAGATTATACATTATGTATATGTTTATTTTATCGCACCACTTGGGTAACAGACGCTGTACATTATAAGAATACAGATTATACCGTATGTGATATGTTTATTTATATAGCCGCCACTGGGGAACAGCGCTGTACATTTTTTAAAATACAGATTGTACAGTAGACTCGTAATTTTTTTGTCTATGTTATCTGCCATCTATGAGCGCCGTTAATTGCTGTATGGGGTTATCAGTGGGGCATATAGTAACAAAATTTCATTCTAGTTCCGGGAGAGCACGATACCGGCGGGTGCTCAGTTATATGCACCTTGACAATACATAAACAACATTGATCATTAAACTTTATGTCTCCAACCACAATATTCAATACAAACACAGGCAAAGATGATAGGCAGAATGGAACAATGGAAGCCCCCAATTGGAGACCATACACATAAAGATAACCAGATATCAACAATTCTTTTTTGGGACAACAATTTTCCACCATGTACTGATAAGAATAAAAACTGAAATGATTATTGTACCAATTAGTGATCTTTGGTAGTATGGCCGATCCTACATACTTAAGATCACTAAACACATGTTCAGTGGTTTTAACCAGTGAGGATCTCCCAGAATCCTCTCTGGTCAGTGTGAAAACCCCAGGATACAAAACGGGACAAATGCACAAGGAGCCAGTAAAACAACTTAATAAGACAGCGATGGGGTATTGGTTTGCAGCTCAGCTGACACGGACGCAATTAGCCAGAATACAAAGGTTTGCCTGGTGGGAACCCTTCTGTGCAAGTGGGAAGATCCTTCCCACTATACCAAATTGGCAGCTCCATCTGATCCAAGCACTAGCCTTATCAGGCTGAACCTTATTCCACTAAAATATTTCAGGGGCATTCATTCCCACAATGCACAGGGAACCCGGTCTAGACCCCCCCACCAATGATACACAGATCCGTATTTCACACAATGCAAACAGGAAACCAGTCTAGACCCCCCAATGATTTTTTTTGGGTAAGGTGAGTTTTAGACTAATTTTAGGTGCTGCACAATTTCTAGGTTCAAAACAATGCAGTGCAGCCTATGGTAAAGTTGGTCTATCTAACAAAGGCTGCATCTGATGAACAATCAGACAAAGGCATGAGAAGTATCAGTAGATGATATCATGTGTGGTATGCAAAGGTGCCACAGAGTATCAGCAGAGCCACTTTTCTCTTAACCTGCAGATTAATGATCAGGACATTGATTGATATGCATGTCTGGCAAAATAAACAATGTATATTTAAAATTAGATTGGTTAATGTCTATATTATTATCATAAATATAAAGTCAGGGTTCCGTATCGGTCTATTATATAATAAATATAAGTCAGGGTTCCTTTTCTGTCTATTATTATAATAAATATAAGGTCAGGGTTTTTCTGTCTATTATTATAATAAATATAAGGTCAGGGTTCCTTATCTGTCTATTATTATAATTAATGTAAGGTCAGGGTTCCTTATCGGTCTATTATTATAATAAATATAAGGTCAGGGTTCATTATCGGTCAATTATTATAATAAATATAAGGTCAGGGTTCCTGATCGGTCTATATTATAATAAATATAAGTTCAGGGTTCTTATCGGTCTATTATTATAATAAATATAATGTCAGGGTTCCTTACGGTCTATTATTATAATAAATATAAGTCAGGGCACCTTATCGGTCTATTATTATTTAAAAAATATAGTCAGGGTTCCTTATCGCTCTATTATTATATAAATATAAGGTCAGGGTTCCTTATCGCTCTTATTATAATAAATATAAGGTCAGGGTTTCTTATCGGCTCTATATATATAAATATAAAGGTCAGGGTTCCTTATCAGTCTTTATTGGACTTATGTGAAGTAAGCAGCTTTGGGTGTGCTGGTAGATAGAGTTTCAGCTGTGGCCAGTCGCTCCATACATAGATAAGGATGTGCAGGAATAGAGCTACCAGAGCAGTCCCATTCGCATATCTTAAGCACTGGAACAAATGATAAGGAGGGGATCCATTAATGTAGTCACTTTACACCAACTAAAACAGGCCCCACTGAGGATTTTACATTAAGATAAGGAACGTGGATTAGGATATCAGGAGTTCTGCACTATTTTTATACAATTCAACACCAATCAATATCAGACATGGGAGGTTGATTGGTTTAAAAATTCCTTAGGGCGGGTACACACGAAGGGACAATGTGTCCCAGCGAGCGATAGTCCTGGACAAATGTACGTTGGTTGCGGCAAATTCAGCCGACCCCATAGGGAACCGCAAATATCGATACGGAATTTACTGACACGTCTGTTCATCGTTCAGACGAATGAACGATTGAGGTAGGTCGTGGCCGGCCACCCCACACCAGCAGGATATTTTCGGCTGAATCGACCGAAAGTGTGTTATATTTACCAATAGCGTTGGGTAGGTACCAGTAATGTACCGGTTGTGATACAACAGATTGAAATCTCTACTAGTATATAGTACTTACCTTTGGACCAAAGAGGGCAGAGTAACAAGGCATGTGACATATGGCCGCCCGTCATGCTATGAAATAAAGACAATATCATAAACAATCTATAAAAATATACAGAAAAATACTAATAGACACGATCTGAGAGTGATTGTCCCATTAGCCGGTGTTTTTAGAATATATAGAATACTTTTAAGGCATTACTGGGATTTGTAGTGTTAGCTGCATAGGTTGACACAATTACCCCAAGGATGCTGGGATTGTAGTTAGCTGCATGGGTTGACAATTACCCAAGGCATGCTGGGATTTGTAGTTTAGCGCATGGGTGACAATTACCCAAGGCAGGCTGGGATTTGTAGTTTAGCGGCTTGAATGGGGTGATCATTGATCAACAGTTTTTTTTGTTGTGTCTAGAGAAACTTTACAAAGTTTGTTATAGCGTCATTACTGATAGAGGATTGTGGGTATTTGCACAGCTACGGCGAATGGTCAGTCTAGTGTCTATCAAGTCCATTCCATATTACGGAACCAATCGTCCAAAACCCACAAGCCCCTCTGTCCCATTTAAACATAAACCTGTCACCGGATAATCTCACCCAAATCACGTTTTGGGGCCTGGATGGTGAGTGGATCTGGGTTCTGTTAATAGAATCATCACAGAGACTAAACAGACCAATTTCCACCACTTATTATAGAGCCGAGTATGATGTCACACGTGCAAAACAATAGAATGGGACTACCATGGTGTTAAAGGATAACTAAAGACAAAGTATAAATTATCCTGAATTGTATAATCCCTAACTTAGGACAGTAACTGTTAATGATCATCCCCCACTAATCACATGTGTATACCGTTGTGTCTGATTAGTTTATAGAGATATTATAGATAAAGAATATCTGGATAGTTTAGAGATTATATCAGATATCTGTTCAGTTATGGTATTATCAGAATCGTTAGTTGTATTAGATCACAGATATCTGCTAGTTATAGACAATTATAGATTACAGATATCGTTAGTTATAGAGATATTCTAGATACAGATATCCTGTTAGTTATAGCAGATATATTAGATACAGATCTGTTAGTTGTTTTGAGTTTTTGATTCGGATCGTTTAGTTATAGTGTTATTAGATACAGATATCTGTTAGTTACGAGATATTATAGTCAGATTATGTAGTTATAGAGATCTTATAGATACGATAGCTGTTGTTATAGAGATATGTATAGAGATACAGATATCTGTTAGTTATAGAGAATGTATAGATACAGAATTCTGATTAGTTATAGTGATATATATATACAGATAATCTGTTAGGTTATAGAGATATTATAGATACAGATATTGTTAGTATAGCGATATTAAGATAAGATATCTGTTAGTTATAGAGATATTATTAGATACAGAATTGTTGTTATAGGATATATATATTATCAGATATCTGTAGTTAAGATATTATAAGATATCTGTTAGTTATAGGAGAATTATAGAACAGAATCGTTAGTATAGGATCTTTAGTACAGATATCTGTTAGTTATAGAGATATTTGATACAGATATCTGTTAGTTATAGAGATATTAGAGATACGATATCTGTTAGTTATAGAGATATTATAGATACAGATATCTGTTAGTTATAGAGATATTTAGATACAAGATATCTGTTAGTATAGAGGATATTAAGTACAGTATTCTGTTAGTTATAGAGAGATTATAGGATACAGATATCTGTTGAGTTATAGAGATATTATAGATACAGATACTGTTAGTTATAGAGATATTATATTTGATACAGGATATCTGTTAGTTTATAGAGATATTATAGATACAGATATGTTAGTTATAGAGATATTATAGATAAAGATATCTGTTAGTGATGAGATATTTATAGATACAGATATCTGTTAGTTATAGAGATATTATAGATACAGATATCTGGTTAGTTTTTATAGAGATATATGATAGATACAGTATTATCGATAGTGTTAGTTATAGAGATATCTATAGATACAGATATTACACAAGCTAGTTGCCCATGAAAAGGTCCCGTCTGACTTTTACCACTACAAGTTCATGCTGTCGTGTTTCGGGTGCTAAACACTCTACACTACTTTCGCCCGTCTCTAAACAATAACAAAAAATATCCCACGTACGTCTGTTTTCCACTATTTGACAACTCGTGCGCCCTAACCTAACTGACATTATTTCCATTTCACTCACAGAATTTTGTAGACAATTTTAGCAGTAGAAAATATCTGAATGCAAATCCCGTCACCCCGGGACAACTCACATACTCCTCTGCCTGCCCCCACCACCTATAGCAGTGATGCACACTCGTTGGCCCCCCGCAGACCTGTAGGTGGGCATGGCAAGGGGTGCGGCTTAAGTTGTTGCAGGGTGTGGCTTGGGCAGATCAGGACGGGGGCTTCATCTGTAGCCCGTTCACTGCATGGGGGGCCACTAGTGCGGCCTCCAGGGTGGCCCATTCTGAATTCCTGACCTTTTCCTGTCCTCGCCACTTACAACATGTACCTCCTTCTTAGTTGGACATTGTTGCATAGAAGAAAAGAGGAGTTTTGTTCCGTCAGGATCACGATCGCATGTCACCGGATCGCATGTCCACTCTGTAACCCCCCCTCAGTTGATCCCTTATCTCTAATAACATCACAACATTCCAGTTTTGTTTAGAAACAGCCAGGGAATGTGCATTGAAATCATCTGGCATTGTGCTCATTTGGACAAAAGATTCCCAGTTTAAAACCGTTGGGAACAGGAACCACATGAACAAGCGACAGATTCCTTAATCCCTTGTACATTACTCCCATATGAAACACACTTATCCTATCAACAAGTACGGTCACCAGTCAGGGGGAAAAAAACCAACTACAAGGTTTTCAGAGATGTGACATGTTTAAAGGAGGAATCCTGATTTCATACTTAGATTGTAAGCCTCTTCGGGGCATGGAGGTGATCATTCCTAAAGTGTAAAGGCATGCTGCACTTAATTATCCATATATATATATAATATATATATATATATGTGTGTGTGTTCTTAACCGATGTTATGGAATTGTATTTAATTTTATATTTTCTGGTATAATGTGCACTTACCCTTTGTTTGTATAATCTGTATTGTTATAATGTACAGCGCTGTGTACCCAAGTGGCGCTATATAAATAAACATATACATACATACTGTATTAATCTGTATTGTTATAATGTACAGCGCTGCTGTACCCAAGTGGCGCTATATAAACATATACATAAAACGTATAATCTGTATTGTTATAATGCACAGCGCTGTGATCCAAGTGGCGCTATATAAATAAACATTACATACATACTGTATAATCTGTATTGTTATAATGTACAGCGTGTCGTCCCAAGTGGCGCGTATATAAAAAACATATACATACATACTGTATGATCTGGATTGTTATAATGGTACAGCGCTGTGTACCCAAGTGGCCGTATATAAATAACTATATAATACATAATGTATAATCGTATGTATTAATTACAGCGCTGCTGTACCCAAGTGGAGCTATATAAATAAACATATACATAAATACGTTATAATCTGTTTGTTATAATGTACAGCGCTGTGTACCCAAGTGGCCTGCATATATAAATCAACAATATACATACATTACTGTATAATCTGTATGTTTTTAATGTACAGCGCTGTGTCTCCCAAGTGGCGCTATATAAAAAAAACATATAAATACATACTGTATAATCTGTATTGTTATAAGTACAGCGTGTGTACCCAAGTGGCGCTATATAAATAAAACATATACATACATACTGTATAATCTGTATTGTATAATCTACAGCGCTGGTACCCAAGTGGAGCTATATAAATAAACATTACATACATACGTATATATCGTATTGTTTATAATGTACAGCGCTGTGTACCAAGTGGCGCTTATATAAATAAACATTATACATACATAAATGTATAATGTATTGTTATAATGTACAGCGCTGTGTCCCCAAAGTGGCGCTATATAAATAAATATACATACATATGTATAATCTGTATGATAATGTACAGCGCTGTGTCCCCAAGTTGGCGCTATATAAAAAAACATACATACATACAGTATAATCTGTTTGTTAAATGTCCAGCGCTGTTACCCCAAGTGGCGCTATATAAAATAAACATATACATACATACTGTATAATCTGGATTGTTATAATGTACAGCGCTGGTCCCAAGTGGCGCTGATAAATATACATATACATACATACTGTATAATCTGTATTGTTTATGTACAGCGCTGTGTCCCCAAGTGGCGCTATATAAATAAACATTATACATACATACAGTAACTCTGTATTGTTATAATGTACAGCGCTGTCGTCCCCAAGTGTGGCATATAAATATAACATATACATACATACTGGATAATCTGTATTGTTATAATGTACAGCGCTGTGTACCCAAGTGGCGCTATATAAATAAACAATATACATACATGTATTGTATAATCTGTATTGTTATAATTGACAGGCTGTGGACCAAGTGGCGCGATATAAACATATAAATACATACTGTATAATCTGTATTGTTACAATGTACAGTGCGGTGTGTCCCAAGTGGCGTTATATAATAAACCTATACATCATATGTATAATCTGATTGTATATATGTTACAGGCTGTGTACCAAGTGGCGCTATATAAATAAACATTATCACATACTGTTAATCTGTATTGTTATAATGTACAGCGCTGTTGTACCCAAGTGTGCGCTATATATAATAAACATATACAACATACTGTATATCTGTATGTTATAATGTACAGCGCTGTGTCCCCAAGTGGGGCTATATAAATAAAACATATACCTACATACTGTATAATCTGTATTGTTATAAGTTACAGTGCGTGTCCCAATGGATGGCGCTATATAAAAAAACATATACATATACTACTGTATAATCGTATGTTATAATGTACAGTGCTGTGTCCCCAAGTGGCGCTATATAAAACATATACATACATATTGTATAATCTGTATTGTTAAATGTACAGCGCTGTTACCCAAGTGGCGCTATATAAATAAACATATACATACATACTGTATAATCTGTATTGTTATAATGTACAGCGCTGTGTACCAAGTGGCGCTATATAAATAAAACTATACATACATTACTGTATAAATCTGTATTGTTATAATGTACAGTGCTGTGTCCCCAAGTGGCGTGCTATATAAATAAACATATACATACATATTGTATAATCTGTATTGTTATAATGTTACAGGGCTGTGGTCCCCAGGTGGCGCTATATAAATAAACATATACATACTGTATAATCTGTATGTTATAATGTACAGCGCGTGTGTACCAAGTGGCGCTATATAAATAAAACATATACATACATAGTATAATACTGTTGATGTTATGAATGTACAGCGCTGTGTACCCAAGTGGCGATATAAAATAAACATTCATACATATCGTATAATCGTATTGTTATAATGTACACGCCGTGTACCCAAATGGGCGCTATATAAATAAACATATACTACATCTGTATAATCTTGTATTGTTATAATGTACAGAAGCTGTGGACCAAGTGGTGCTATATAAATAAACATATACATACATACGGTATAATCTGTATTGTTTAAATGTACAGCGCTGTGCTACCCAAGTGGGCTATATAAATTAAACATATACATACTATTGAATCTGTATTGTTATAATGTACAGCGATGTGTCCCACAAGTGGCGCTATATAAATAACAAACATATACATACATACTGTATAATCTGTATGTTATAATGTACAGTGCTGGCCCAAAGTGGCCGCTATATATAAATAAACATTTACATACTGTATAATCTGTATTGTTATAAGTACAGCGCGTGGTACCCAAGTGGCGCTAATAAATAAACATATACATACATTACTGTATAATCTGTATTGTTAAATGTACAGCGCTGTGTCCCTAGGGCGCTATATAAATAAACAACTACGTACATACTGTATAATCTGTATGTTACAATGTACAGCGCTGTGTCCCCAAGTGGCGCTATATAAAAAAAACATATACAATAACATACTGTATAATTCTGCGCTTATCCCCTTTATTTTGTTGTATAATTGTATTTTATAATGTACAGCGCGTGTATCAGTGGCGCTATATAAATAAATATACATACATACTGTGTAATATGTATTGTTATAATGTACAGCGCTGTGTCCTCAAGTGGTGCTATATAAAATAACAATACAGATACAGTATGTAGTATATGTTTATTTATATAGCCCACTGAGGACCACAGCGCTGTACATCATAAACTTAATACAGATTATACAGTACTGTATGTATAGTTATTTATATAGCGCCACTGGATACACAGCGCTGTACATTATAACAATACAGATTATACAAACAAAGGGATAATAAGTGCAGATTATACAGTATGTATGTATATGTTTATTTATATAGCGCCACTTGGGTGACACAGCGCCGTACATTATAACAATATCAGACTATTATACAGATGTAGTATATGTTTATTTAATAGCGCCATTGGGTACAACAGCGCTGTACATTATAAAAATACAGATTATACTGTATGTATATTGTTGATTTATATAGCCCCACTTGGTACACAGCGCGTACATTAGTGTTACAATACAGATATATACAGTATTATGTATATGTTTATTTATATAGCGCCATCTGTGATACACAGCGCTGTACATTATAATAAATAACAGATTATACAGTATACTGTATATGTTTTATTTATATAGCGCACTTGGTAACACAGCGCTGTACATAGTATTACACAATACAGATTATACAGTATGTATGTATGTTTATTTTATATAGCGCCACTGGGTACACAGTGCTGTACATTATAACAATACAGATGATACAGTATTGTATGTATATGTTGTATGTTATATTCAGAGCTCGTTACATTATAACAATACAGATTAATCAATGTATGTGTTTATACATGTTTTATATGTACAGCGTGTATAAATTTGTAAACATATACATACATACTGTATAATCGTATTGTTATAATGTACAGCCGTGTATCCAAGTGGGTATATAAATAACATACATACATACTGTATAATCTGTATTGTTATAATGTACAGCGCTGTGTCCCAAGTGGGCTATATAAATAAACATATACATACATACTGTATAATCTGTATTGTTATAATGTACAGCGCTGTGTACCCAAGTGGCGCTATAATAATAACATATACATAAGATACTGTATAATCTGTATTTGTAAAAGTACAGCGCTGTGTCCCAAGTGGGGCTATATAAATAAACATTACATACATACTGTAATCAGTATTGTTTGATATAGTACAGCGCTGTGTACCCAAGTGGGCGCTATATAAATAAACAATACATACATACTGTATATCGTATTTGTTATAATGTACGCGTGTGTCCCCAAGTGGCGCTATATTAAATAACATATACATACATAACTGTATAATCTGATTGTTATAATGTACAGCGCTGTGTATCCCAAGTTTGTTGCGCTATATAAATAACATATACATATACTGTATAATCTGTATTGTTATAATGTACAGCGCTGTGTCCCCAGTGTGCGCTATATAAATAACATATACATACTGTAAATCTGTTTGTTATAATGTACAGGCTGTGTACCCAAGTGGCGCTATAATAAAACATATAATTACATACGTATAATCTGTATTGTTATAATTACAGCGCTGTGTACCAGTGGCGCTATATAAATAACATATACATACGACTGTTAATCTGTATTGTTATAATTACAGCGCTGTGTCTAAGTGGGCTGTATATAAATAAACATATACATACAACATACTGTATAATCTGTATTGTTATAATGTACAGCGGTGTGTCCCCAAGTGGCGCTATATAAATAAAATCTATACATACATACTGTATAATCTGTATTGTTATTAGAATACAGCGATGCGTACCCAAGTGGCGCTATATAAATAAACATATACATACTGTATAATCTGTATTGTTATAATGTACAGCGCTGTGTACCCAAGTGGCGCTATATAAATAAACATATACATACATACTGTATAATCTGTATTGTTATAATTTACAGCGCTGTGTCCCTAAGTGGCGCTATATAAATAAACATATACATACATACATACTGTATAATCTGTATTGTTATAATGTACAGCGCTGTGTCCCCAAGTGGCGCTATATAAATAAACATATACATACATACTGTATAATCTGTATTGTTATAATGTACAGCGCTGCGTACCCAATGGACGCTATATAAACAAACATATACATACAATTATTCATGATAAGGCACTGGATTGTGGAACAAAAAAAACACTAGCAAAATGTCTTCATTTACATTAACAGATCAAACATTTAATAATGTAGCTTTGGCAAAGGGGACACATGTCTCTTATTTCATAGTCTCTAACCAGCCAGCAATAAATAGATCTATAGACGGGTTCTAGTGCTATAAATATATATATATATATATATATATAGATGATTCCAGTGCTTTAAATAGACCTATAGATAGGTTATAGTGCTAAAAACAGCTGTATAGACAATTATAGTGCTATAAATAGATCTATAGACAATCCCAGTGCTATAAATAGACCCATAGATGGGTTCTAGTGCTATAAATAGATCTATAGATGATTCCAGTGCTATAAATAGACCTATACAAGGGTTCTAGTGCTATAAATAGATGTATAGACAATTAAAGTGCTATAAATAGACCTATAGACGGTTCCAGTACTATAAATAGATCTATAGATGATTATAGTGCTATAAATAGATCTATATGCAGTTCTAGTGCTATAAATAGGATGATAGACGGTTCTAGTGCTATAAATAGATCTATAGACAATTATAGTGCTTTAAATAGATCTACAGATGGTTCTAGAGCTATAAATAGATCTGCAGACGGTTCTAGTGCTATAAATAGGATGATAGACCGTTCTAGTGCTATAAATAGATCTATAGACAATTATAGTGCTATAAATAGATCTGCAGACGTTCTAGTGCTATAAATAGATCTATAGGCATTTCTAGTGCTGTAAATAGATCTATAGGTGGTTCTAGTGCTATAAATAGATCTATAGGTGGTTCAAGTGCTATAAATAGATTTATAGGTGGTTCTAGTGTTTGAACCCATGTGATACACACCACAAATGGTAAACGTGTGCGTTCCAATAACAGATTCCATAAGGGGGTCAGTCTTCATTGGCTGTGCACATGGAAGACATGTTGTGAAACCGTGTAATTAGTGTTCATGGGCTCCTAGGTTCACATACAGTTCTGTGATGATTTCTAAACACAGGATGAGAATAAACATTGGAATCACTATAGGATGCGGAGATCTACTGGGAAGGTTTAGCAGAGTCGTAGCTAAACTTCCGTTAAACCCACAAACTGCTGGGTGATGCAAATAGGAAATTCCTGAGCTTGGTCCCCGTCCAATCATTTGGGGCCAGGAATAAAAGTAAAAATAACCGTCTGCGGCTTCTGCCCATCACAGCACCAGGAATGCAGCAGGAATGTTAACTTATCACAGGTCGTTAAACACAACGGAAATTCAACCATAAACCAGCCAGTTAGTTAGACTATAACAGAAAGACATGGGAATAGAAATGTTATGAAGAAGTGGCTGTTTTAATGGATAATAAAAAATATGAAACTATCTACTGTAAGGAGAGGGGAATGGATAACATAAGATATCTACTGCATATACTGTAAGGAGAGGGGAATGGGGGGAATGGATAACATAAGATATCTACTGTATATACTGTAAGGAGAGGGGAATAGATAAACATTATTTAGGATCTAACTAATGGACAGAGAAAACAAATAGTGAGAAGTGAGTAAAAAAGGAAAATGATTGTAAGCTCCTCAGGGCAGTGACCTTGCTCTTGATGTGTCAATATGTCCCTCTTCTAACATCTATTTCAACCTTTATTTTATTTCTGTGCATTTTTTACCTATTTATGGAAGTTTATTGTTATTTGTGTAATTATTTTATCTATAGAATTACTTTATCCCCTTGTCTGTGCACTCTGTATAGTTATAAATGTACAGCTTATGACCTCCCATACATATATCACATCAAAAAAGAACAGCTTTGGGCAGCATCGTGGGACCCTGATGAAGCCCCATTGCTAGACCGAAAGTGACACAGATGTAGGCCCTGCTTGGGACATTTGAAGAGTGTGGCCTTCAGACCTTGAGTGTAGCTCAAAGCACATTGTGTTCCCACCGAGCAGACCTGGCTTCTCACTGCAAGTATATTTTTGTGGAACGACACTTACCGATGCCAGTGTGTTGCCCAGAAAGTGCTGAATATACCCTGAAGTGGTTCCTAATATCTGATTTGATATCGCTGGGGGTGGGGAGGTTCTAGCAGCTCACATAGGACTTATATCCTTATAATAATAGAAATTGGTGGGAAATGTGCCTGGCACATCCCCTAATCCAGTAAAGGGATAATGTACAATACAATTAAATTACCAATAATCCACAGAGGCATCGAAATCTATCAATGTACATTCCACTGCGCAATGTGACCCAGAAAATCTACTGTGTAAACAGGAAGACAAAGATTTCTTTCCCCCTGTCCTCTTCTTACCTCAGCATGGCCGCCCGCAGACAGGATCTTATTGCACAGTTCACATTTCAGACAGAAACGGTGCCAGTTTTTGCCCAAAGAGCTCACTTTCTCCGCTGTGTGAAAACAAAGACACAAAGAACGTAAAATTATTCCCAGTTTAATGTGAGAGGTGACGGATCGGGGAATTACCAGCAATGGGGACCGGATCACTTGTGTAAGTCAGTAAAGGGGGAATTGAAAGCACACGGAGGACCAATCAGACTGCTCCCCAGTTAAGGTGGGTACACACGAAGCATTCGCTAATAGCGAACCTGGTTTACTAACAGGTCCGATCTTCTGGATAAATGGGCTTCCAACATTGATCGTGGCTACGGCCAAAACCAGCGTAGGTTTTTTCAGCCCGACCTACCAATACACGTGTTGTATACCCAGCCTTACATTTCCAATTCTATTTCCTGGGGGATATTGTAACATTGTACATAAAGGAAAATCAGTAACAATGGGATCTTATCTATTATCCATAATTACTAAAGGATAGAGGTTAATTGTAAAGGAGAAGTTAAGCTAGGTACACACCTAGCGATTTTTCCTTCTGACCAACCGTTCAATACTTTCGACCGGTCGGCCAGGAGGAAGGATTGTCGGTCGCGTCAAAAGCAGCCGCGTCCAACAGTTACCGCGACCGATCGTGCGGTCCATAGAGGACCGCACGATCGGATGAGGTTTTCCACCATGTCCGATCGTCCTTTCGTCCGATTCGGACGAACGGTTGATCGGACATGGGCACATTTGGATGCGATAATTTCGGTCCGATCGACCGATACACTGAACTATTAGTCGATCGGACCGAAATATCTCGTGTGTACCCAGCTTTAGGGCTATGTCACACCAGACGTCTGTCACTGCAACTTTATCTAGATCCATTTAACTGCAGATACAAAATCCCAGCTAATGAGATTGTAACTGGGACATTTCATTAACTATAAAAGAGAAGTGACTGGGGACATTTCACACACACACACATACACACACACACACACACACACACACACACACACACACACACACACACACACAATAGAGAGATAATGTGAGATTACTACAATGTATATAGCAAGGGGCGAAAGGGAGAACGGGGCACTGAATTATAATTCCTATATATAAGGAACTTGAAACGGCATGCGATCGCACGCGTGTATGAACCATCCATCAGCCCCTTTGTTTGTGATCCTACGTATAGTTACGTAATATGATTTAATGGGGGGGGGACACAGACTCCCACAATGAGGCGGGAATCACTGGTAATGTCTCCCGGGACATCTATCAGACTGGTAGCCTATTGGGAAACATTACTGGGAATGTACGTAAAGTATCTGCACACTATTGGATATTTCCATATAAAGTTGTGTGTTTACAACCCTAATAACAGTGAGACAGAGTGGAGCCCCCAAACCACGGACAATGCAGGCCAGAGCCGGAGAGCGGGGGAAGTGGGAGAATCACACAGCGTTATCGGAGACGTCACATTATCCGACTCCCAGCGAGGTGAAAGCTTATTTAATACCACATTGACCTGTAACCAGACACGTTAGGTCTGGCAGTCTCCACGTATAACTTTGCCAAGATGGAAACTAAGCAAGTCTCAAGTTGTTGGGATTTTCCTTCTTAAAAGTGGAGTTTATAAACCCCCACCATTGACAGAACAAGTCCTTGAGATATTTACAGGTTATCACTATCTGGTAGATGTCTGATGGACTCACATAGTCAATGTCTAACTATAAGTCCTCGAGATCTACAATCCACAGTGAAACATGTGGATGATTTTAGGTCTCATCCAATGGCCTTGAGTTCACCTCTACAGCTGATGACCTCACCTGACCTATCTCAGGGCTTCCTTCCTGACCCATTAGATTGCCAGGTTCGATCCTTGCTGGTCCTGATGTTCACCACCAGAGGGGGAAATATTTGTTTTTGACATTAGGAGCCAGTTAAGGAGCAACTCTACTTTATATCGGGTTATAACTAACAAATGTGCAGGACATGAAACTATAAATCCTTACATATCTGTCCTATAGGGCATCTATAGTGGGAAAATTAAATTTTTGCCTTCTTTCTATAATTCCCCCAGAGTGCCTTTATTTTCTTCAGATTCCCCCTCTGTCCTGAGATATAAAAGTTAAAAGAAGTAAAGGTTTCAAGACACCACTCCTGCTTGATGCTGTCAATCAAATCCCCTAAAAGCATGCCGGTATAGTGTGTAGGCTTACTCAGGATTTACAGTCTCCCAATGACTCCTTCCTTCTCAAAAATGCTTGGCAAAAACTGGGTTAAAAACAGAAGAAAAAAGGAGGAGAAGTCCCCCTCCTCCACAAGCTTTCGCCGATTTATTGCCTGTCAAAGGGAGACCAGCTGCAGTGATTCAGAACTTGGTTTCTCCAAACTCCCCCCCTTTCCCCCCTCCCATTCCTTATGTAGCACTATCTTCAGAACAACGAGAAACTTCCTCTCTACAGGCTTACATACCGAGTGATGTGTCATGTGTAGGAGGATTAATGCGCATGAGTGGCTTGTGTCACAGGGTTAATTTACAGCCGGACTAAATGAACGGGGAATGACCAGAGAGGGGAGGGGGAAGGGGGAGCTCTGCAGCAAATCAGACAGTGTGCAAACACGGAGCCACAGAGGAAGGGAAGAATAAGGCCGAATACACTAACCTTTTATTATGTCTGGATTGGAGCAATGTATAAATTTCACTATAGATGCCCTTAAAGCTGTTCACACAAGATCCACCCAAACTGTAAAAACAGTCTAGGAAATAAATTCCACCATGAATGGAAAGGGCATGTCCACCCCTTTTGAAAACTTTTGATATGTGGTAGGGGATGCTCCCCCAGCCCCAACTGCATTAATATTATTGTTAGAAAGTCCCCCGATCTTTACTTACCTTCCCTCTTTCCTCAGCCGCAGTGTTCCGGCCCTCTGCTTGCATGGAATTGCAAGCAGGGGGCAGGACCGGCAGCTGCATCCGTGAGTGTCTGAGAGGCAGCCAATCACGGCCGCGGCTGCCGGGAGTTCTGAACAGCGGAGGAGAGAGGGAAATTAAGTAAAGATCGGGGGACTTTCTAACAATTATATTAATGCGGTTGGAGCTGGGGGAGCATCCCCTACCGCATACCCAAAGGGTTTAATGTTAGGGGGAGGGAGAGAAAAACGGGAGGGAGAGGGGGGCTGCACTGAGCATGCCTCAAACCTTGACGAGGTTGAGGCAGACTCAGGCACAACATAAGTCACACACTGCTCCTACACAGCAGTTTCCTGGACTTTGGAGGGGCACAGCAGGGGAACTATTTTACAGGAATGTAAGGTAAGGCTTGTTTTAAACTTCTTAATGTGGCCAGTAAGGGGTTAAATTTTAGTTTTGGGGGTGGACATGCCCTTTAAATTGAGCGAATGGGTGATCCCTGCGTTTCGTGTTTACATAATATACTCCCCCAACTTCTAAAAAGAAGTCAGGGAAATCCTACCTATAAATTCTAATTTGTTCTAGGTAAGTAGTAGGTAAGTATCCCTACCTCATAAAGGATATAAGACGAGGACCGCACTCACTTGGTGAATATAAACTTTATTGTGACATAGGTATGTGCACAACGGTTCGGGGTTTCCACCTTCCTCAGGTGCATAACCACACAATCAGTGTACTGGTTTAAATAGTGAAGTCCCACCCTCCCAAGTGAAGTCCCACCCCCGGAGGGTGGGACTTTACTATTTAAACCAGTAAGTGCGGTCCTCGTCCTATATCCTTTATGATCCAATGTGCCTGCTGGTGGTTAAGCAGTTCTGAGGACCTTGCACCACTCAAAGAGTCCAAGATTTAGGAGTGCAAGGAGACCTACAACAATTACTAAGTATCCCTACCTCCCTGTATGCAGCGCACGTCTAGCACTGAAGCAGTTAGGTTGTCTCGTGCAGCTCTCCGGCCTGGCAAACCCTCTCTCCTTTACGATTGGTGGAAATGTGGAGGTGGGAGGTATGTCTGTCAGAGGGAGCGCTGCAATGAACTTTACCATTTCAACGATGGACGAATGAAGGTAGGAATTCCCAATGTCACCTACAACCTCCATGTGAATCATAGGTTTCCCCCCCAAACAATTATTTTCACTACATCGCTCCTTTAAGGAAGACTGACAATCTCCCAGTTAGGTAATGGCCAGTTATATAAATAGGTATCCAGCCTGGAGAAGGGTTTATTGGAGAAAATTCTAGGTGCAGGGGAGTCTCGCTGAATTTAGCCCCATAGACTTTATAGGGCATGGAAACTGGAGTGTAATGGAGACCGCTCACCTTGGGTACCATTCAAAGGTGGAATATGTGTGACTGACAATGGTATAATAATCCTTATTATTTCCTATAAACAGTGTAGAATCCATAAGGGAGATACATAAAAAGGTCAAGAAATTTAAAGGCAAACTGCACAAAAAATAAAAATTTATAGAGGATAAAAGGAAGCAGTCCAGCACCTTAATTGGTCCCTGTATCCAGCACCCTGATTGGTCCCTGTATCCAGCACCCTAATTGGTCCCTGTATCCAGCACCCTGATTGGTACATTAATCTGAATTGCAGGGGTAGAAAAAAACGCTATGACATTGCGTGTTACATACGGTATTTTCTGGTCTGTCCCATGTGAAGATGCTAAAGGGATGTCACTAAATTCCCATCCCTCCCTGATCACCGAGAGCTGGGAAAAGCCCATGTACCACTCCCTGCAGTGGTGTAGCTAGAGATCACAGGGCCCCATAGCAAGATTTCAGAAGGGGCCCCTCAACCCACAGAAAAAAAAAAAACATTTTGGTGCAGTTCCACCCAACCTGGGCAGATCTGCCCTCCTAAGAAAATTTTTATGTCACATAGTTCAGCCCCACAAACCCCATTTTCTTTTACGTTTACCTTTCAAAGATGCTCCCAGGCTCAGATATTCTACTTATAAAAGCTCCGATATCTCGCTGGCGTGGACACGCCTCCTCTGATGCTGTTGCGAGCTGGTTGGTTACAAGCATGCACAGTAGCAGAGGAGTCTCGTTCTGTAACGGGCGTCAGCCATTGGCCATAATGTCACTATCACGGACGATGAGAGGAGCCGGGGTTTTGTAAGTAGAATATCTGAGTCTGGGAGCCTCTTTAAAAGGTTTAAGTAAAATGGAAAAGGGGGTTTGTGGGACTGAACTTACTAAAAAAAAAGGGTGGATATGTCTGCAGGGGACCTGGTAGGGCCCCCTTTGGCTCCAGGCCCCAGAGCAATTGCTGACTCCCTGTGTACTATGAGAGCTGTAGGTGGCAATTCCAAATCTCAATGGACCAGCTACTAAAATAAAAAGTTCTAACTTTTGGAAATCTTGAGGCAATAACTGGAATTGGACCTGTTGGGGATCTGGAATACTTATCCTTTTAATTTTACATTTATTTCCCCTTAGAATTAAGTTTGCATAATGACTACTTCATGTTTTTACTACTGGTCTGTAAATAGCTATGTCCCTCTGGTCATTACACCCCATCAACCCTACATCACTGTACTGGTCCCTGTCAACGTCCCTGGGATAAAATAAGACCCACGTCCATCCCTATAACAGAGACAATGAGAGGTCCAGGTCCATCCCCATTAACTAGAAGGGACAAAGAGAGGGGTTAATACCTACAATGTCACCTTGCTCCCCTGGATACAACAAGGGAAGTTTTACTGGTCAATCTAATTACAGAAATAATAACAAGTAACAATAATATATTATAATTCATTCATTATAATATTTAGTACTAACTAATAATAAAAGTAATAATAACAGGTAAATAATTACCAATAACAATTATAAAAAAATAATACTAATTACAACATTAACGATAATAAAAATAATAATATTTAGTAATAATAACTAACAGGTAATAATTAATAAAGGTAATAATAATAACTAACAGGTAATAATTAATAAAGGTAATAATAATAACAGGTAATAATTAATAAAGGTAATAATAATAACAGGTAATAATTAATAAAGGTAATAATAACAACAGGTAATAATTAATAAAGGTAATAATAACTAACAGGTAATAATAATAACAGGTAATAATTAATAAAGGTAATAATAACAACAGGTAATAATTAATAAAGGTAATAATAACTAACAGGTAATAATTAATAAAGGTAATAATAATAACAGGTAATTAATAAAGGTAATAATAATAACTAACAGGTAATAATTAATAAAGGTAATAAATAATAATTAGAAATAATTAACTGGTAATAATACATAATAATTAGTAATAATATTAATAAATAATAATTAGTAATAAAAATGTGATTGACAGTCACACTGAGTCCTATGGAATAAAGGGGGGTGAGTGGTGTTGAATGGGGCGGGAGGAGAGGGACAGACAGGCGGTAAATGAAGGGGACGGTGCACGGACTCACCGAAGTAGACGGTCCCCAAGCAGCGCGGACACAGGGAGCTCATGGTTCGAACTCTCCTCACTGACTGACTGACACAAACTCCCGCTCTTGGACCGGCATGTCACGGCCCCGCCTACAATCCTGTGCCTTACTGCTCATTGGTTCTGTAGGACCTGCCCTCACCGCGCCTAGACCCGCCTATAACTCCGCTCCTTACTTCCTATTGGTTCCTGAGACACGCAGCTCCGCCTATGGTAGCCGGTCTTTAACGTTACACGACAGCTGGGACTCTGGGAGGCATCCCAATATGGTCATTGATAGGGCCCCGGGTCCCAAGAAAATATTCCTATTTAAATAAAGTCATTAACCCTGGATAGACCGTGTGTGACTGGGGAAGGATAACCTACCATGATTCATTCCGCCTGGGGGAGGAGTTTCAGGTTCCTCTTGGGGCTGGTCACAGGAAAGGTTCCACCCACTGGGAGCAACAACCAATGGGAGCAGGTCCTTACAGCTGGTACACACAGACAATCTGCTACAGACGCATCTACCAAATAACAGTGATTGGTACAAATGGAAGGTTTATAGCCAATCCTCAGTCAACCTAAATATTTACCCAGGCACTCATCCTGACCCATGTGACCTGACCGATCGTGTGTACCGAACCTATCACGTGTACTGGCCCTACCACGCTCACCCACCTCATCATGTGTACCAGCCTTTCATGTGTACCGGCCCTACCACGTGTACCGGCCCCATCACGTGTACCCACCTCATCATGTGTACCGGCCCTATCACGTGTACCGGCCCTACCATGTGTAACGGCCCTACCACGTGTACCGGCCCTACCACGTGTACCTGCCTCATCATGTGTACCGGCCCCACCACATGTACCGGCCCCACCACGTGTACCCGCCCCATCACGTTTACCTGCCCCATCACGTGTACCGGCCCTACCACGTGTACTGGCCCTACCACGTGTACCCGCCCCATCACGTTTACCCGCCCCATCACGTGTACCGGCCCCATCACGTGTACCGGCCCTACCACGTGTACCGGCCCTATCATGTGTACTCACCCTATCGTGTGTACCCACCCTACCACGTGAATCCACATTGTCAAGTGTACCGGCCCTACCACGTGTACCCGCACTATCATGTGTACACGCACTATCATGTGTACCGGCCCTACCACGTGTACCCGCACTATCATGTGTACCGGCCCTATCATGTGTACCCGCACTATCATGTGTACCGGCCCTACCACGTGTACCCTCACTATCATGTGTACTGGCCCTACCACGTATACCCGCCCTACAACGTGTACCAGCCCTATCATGTGTACCCACCCTACCACGTGAATCTGCATTATCAAGTGTACCGGCCCTACCACGTGTACCCGCACTATCATGTGTACCGGCCCTATCATGTGTACCCGCACTATCATGTGTACCGGGCCTACCACGTGTACCCGCTCTATCATGTGTACCGGCCCTATCATGTGTACCGGGCCTACCACGTGTACCCGCTCTATCATGTGTACCCGCACTATCATGTGTACCGGCCCTATCATGTGTACCCGCACTATCATGTGTACCGGCCCTACCACGTGTACCCGCCCTATCATGTGTACCGGCCCTATCATTTGTACCGGCCCTATCATGTATAACCACCCTTGTCCCACTGAGCATGTCTGATCTCACAGAGCTGGGGGGAGGTACAGTAACTGTGTATAGAGATAATATACCAAATCTACATCCTGTAAATTAGTCCCAGAGCTCAATTATCCTCCTGGATGGCACATCACCACGTACACCCACCATCTAAAACTGAACCCAAACCGGCCCCTAGCCCACCCTTCCCCATTTCTAAAGACAGGGTTGTTCAGTAAGGACACTGCCTGGGGTTAATGTTTCACTCTTCTCTCTCCTTCTGACATCACATGTTGTTTCTCCTTCAAACATTGTTTAGATCCCCCTTTCCCCTGTATGGTTACCCACCTTCTTAGGTTATAATCCCTTCAGGACAGGGACCTCCTCCTGATACAGAAAGGCAAGACCCCCCTTATAATATCTTATATCCTTAATACATATTGTGTATTTGGCCAATTCATTGGATTTGTATTATTGTTACTGAATAAACTTATTAGCGTTGGGTACCCAAGTGCATTTTATAAATAACCATCCTGCACCGATCTAGAACGTGAAATCCCTTTCCAATCCCAGCCTGATCCCAATATTATAAATTATAAAGTGAGAAATAAAATCCAGACACCGATGTTAGATTCATTTTTTATTTATTTCATTCTTAGAACACATACAGGGAGATTCAATAAAAGTTCTTATTGATAAAATGGGGCTAATTGCCCACACCAATCAGATGTTGGCTTTCAAATGTTACATTATAACATAAGAACTTTTATTGAATCTCCCTGAAAGTTGGTCCAGAGGAGGCGAAAAACCCCTTCGGAAGCAAGGGACAGAAGGGGGAAAAATTCCTTCCTGACTCCATGTGGCAGTTGGACTAATCCTGGACCAACTTGGGCCTTTATAACAAGTCTACATTAACCCTTAATAACTATGGGGAGACAATCGTTTAGTGTGTGGGTGTTCGGTCGTCAAAATGGCTGTTCGGTCTGGTCTTGATGATGATCTGCCCGGTTAGATCCACAACGAGCCCCAACCAAACGGGCACATCAGCCAACCGAGCGCTCACACACTAAAGGATGGTGGCCACAACTGAGTTTGTTACACATTATGTAATGGCTGTTCGATGGGTCTTGTTGATGATCTGCCGGTCAGATCCCCAACGAGCCCCAACAGAAGGGCACATCAGTTGACCGAGTGCTCACGCACTAAACGATCATTGGCCATGTTATACACTGTACGTCGCAGGTAGGTCCCACAATCGCACGTGTGAACAAACCTTTACAGATAGTTATTAAGGGTTAATTAAGACGGCCCATTATTGGTTTGACAATTTACAATAACGTCCAAATTCCCATCAGGCTCTGCGCCGAAGATGATTCAAACTGATTGGTACTCAGGACGTCATTGCTGCAAGTCATCAGTGCGAACCACTGAGCCCCCGTGCTGTACCATGCTGTATCCATATTACAGGGCAGGGCTAAGAGGGAAAGACTAAAGAGGGTTAGGAAGTAATATAGAATATCAGTAATAATAATAATATTACAGACTGGGGCCGTGTCATGTATAATTATATTATTAGCAGAGGGAAGAGTAGAGTAGGTGTACATCCCATTGGGAACTTACCGTACGAGACTCTGTAGATAGTGTGCATTTTATGGCTCTCCGTTGTCTTCCTAAAGACAGACATAGAATGAGAATATTTATTAGAAGGATAAAATCTACTGAACGTTTATAAGATTTATAGAGTGAATGGGAGCTGCCCAATGACTTTCTCTCAGACACGACTGGTACCAGACTGAACTAATATAACCTAGGAATGCTTTGGTGTCCTTGGCCATAGGTCGAGACTTTAGTCGGGTCTGCTGGGCTGTGAGTGAACTTGGCCAAAGGTGGACGCACTGTCAATGATCCCGGAGAGACTCTGCTGGGCTGCTCGGGACCTTGGCCAAAGGTGGAAGCACTATCAAGTCCAGGGTCTGCTGGGCTGATGGGACTTGGCCAAAGGTGGTGAGCTTCAATGATCCCGGAGAGTCTGCTGGGCTGCTCGGGGACCTTGGCCAAAGGTGGAAGCACATCAATGGTTCCAGGGAGTCTCCGTGGGCTGCTCGGTGACTTGGCCAAAGGTGGACTTACTTTCACTGGACCTTGGGAGACTCTCTGTTCTGCAGGGAGAGTTTTCTCTGTAACAGGAATTGTGGGTATTAAATACTGACTTCTCTAGTTCCCCTTCCCTTATATCCAACCCAATGGATCTTTACTTACCCTTATCTCCATGGTCTGCGCCTAGTGTCAGGTCCCTAAAGGAACAGAGAGATTCGTCATGTTTATGGCTAATAAGTAATAATAAGGGACAGAAGAGGCGGATACCCAGTGGGGAGACAGTAGTGGGGGTGGGGAAAGGACTGATACGGGGAACTGACTGATACAGATATACTGTAGAGCTGCCATGTTGATGCCTCATGGCATACACTGCCCACGTATAGAGAATAGAAGTGATTATATACACAATAAAGAGTCACATTCACTTACATAACCACCCAGAATCCTTCCTTTCTACAGTGACCATCCACTAATGTTCAATACCACCCAGTCTATTCCATGTTACTACATCACTCATAGTGCTAAGGGCTCAAGGGATTTAGATTTCTGGGTTCTATTGGAATCTTCCCTTCCCAGAGTTCCCTGTAATATGATGTGGTCGGTGGGACACACGTACTTTGTGTCTCAGCAGAGACACCTGGGCCTTGAGTCTCCAGCAGCTCCGTCATTTCACGCTGACGGTCACTTTCATTTTTCCGAAGGTCGGTGATTTCCTTCTTCAATTCATCATGCAGTTCGACTAGAGGAGAAAAACAGTAACAACCATTACAGTGTCAGTGTGTACTGGGAAGGTAACCGCAGGCTGATACTCACAGATAAACCCAGACCGCCCCCGACTTATAAATGAATGAAATGCGCACAGTGCGAACTATAGCCAATGGCGGGAGATTCCATTGAAAGGTGTCAATCATCACCTATATAACTGGCCACACCTCCCAACTTCCCCCTTGCTATAGTAAAGTATAAGGGCCAGTAGACTGTATTGTGTCCCCCCAGCCTTAGTGTATACCATATTCTGCCCAATTCTATGTATACAGCAGTTACAGTTTATTTCATTGTCCTGCCATCTCATAGTAAAGTGGGGTCCCAGCATTAGAAAGGGGGGTTACCTTTTCTTGAGTTCCGAAGCCATCTATCTATTATAGCCGGAACGCCGTCTCCTGGGAAGATTGTTTCTTCCTAACATCTTCCAGGTTAGCGTTGAGGACATTTAGAGTGGCCTCTAGTTGGAGACGTCTCTCCTTCTCCTCTGAGGCCTCATTGTGGGATTTGTGGAGCCAATAGAACACATTAATAGCAGTGAAGGGCTAGTGAGGTTAGGGTTAGAATTTCTATTTTCTATCTATACAGACCTCCTTCTGGTTGGAGAGGTTGGCCAGGTCTTTCGAAGATTCTGTATTTCTTGGCGATAATTTCTTCTGACTTTCTTCTCTGAAAATTGAATAACACAGATGATTGTGAATAAACATTCACCATATCATGGACACTAATCCAAACTACCAGCCACGTTCCTACCGATATTCACAATAATGGACATATTCATTAAGGGCAGTATTGCAATATACCGTGCCGTTATCACACATTACAGAATTCTCTCACTGCCACATGGTGTTTAGAACAGCGCCATAATAGAATGACACAGCCGTAAAATCCAGTAGAGACAGCGGAATTGTATTCAGCTAATATGGCCAATAACCATTAAATTATTGTTCTAGTCTTTACATCCCCTTAATGCAAAATGTAAGAAGACAGCAAAGGTGACCGGTGATATCACACAATCCACATGGAATCAATCAGTTCCCATTCATATACTTACTGATCTCTGTAATTCCTCATCCAATCTCTCCATTCGCCTTGCCAGCTCTTCCATCTTCTCTGCTTGCTGGGCCAGCTTGGCATGAGCTCTGAGCCTCCCTTCTCTTGTCCTCAGCACTCATCTCCCCTCGATACCTGGAAAATCAATGTAAGAAGTGAGGAAGGTGCCGTGTCTACGTGTCGCTTGGTTTCTGTGCAGGTGGAGCCCCCTGAATATTAATTATCTTCACTTACTGGATTCCTAGGTAAGAATTAGCCAGATAATGTCAATGGGACAAACAGGACCAGGGCACCAAAGTCTTTATTGATTTCAAATGAACCATAAAGACGTTTTCTCTTTATATCCCACTGATTGTACTGCAAGGTGAGGACCCAGCCCGGGGGTAACTACCAGGGAGCAGACACTGCGTCCGCAGGGGCCCCATCTTCTTACTTCCCTATGACAGTTACAGCCTCCCCCAGGAAACTGCCGTATATGAAGCAGGAAAGGGCCCCATCATAGTTTTGCTGGAAGGACCCAGAGACTGTAGTTACGCCCCTGGACCCAGCCATATAGGGTGGTACTTTTAAATGGAAATGACCAGTATATGTTATGTAAAGGATTAAATGAAACACCCCGTGTACCATGAATATATTGTTAATAGGGACCCTTCCTCTAATAACACGGCTTCCCTATAGATAACATTTTACTCCTCTCAGTCACAACTAAATAACCAGAGTCGGGTCCATCCACCTGTCAATTGGGGAACTACATTTGGATGAAGGGCGCATGAAAGGTCGCCCGTATCGTATCGGAAGGTCTGGGATGGCGTTGACTTTTCTAGACATCGTCTCTAAATGGAATAAAGGATTTTTATGTAAGTTTCTTACAATGGGATCTTGGGATAATTCAGGTAACATAACTGGGATCCAAATGGTCTCACCAATGACTCGGAGATGTTGGGGGATCTTGCTTGAGCCTCCATAGTCTGAAGTCTCCGCTCGATGTCGTCCATGTCCTCTCTAAGGAGAAGGAGAAAATGGGACATGAAATTGACTGTGAGCTGCAGTAAAATGTGGAAATATGGACAACTTACTGGTTTCTATGGCAATATGGGAGACAACGAAGGAATGGAAGAGACCACCAATCTACTAGAATTAGAAGGGAAAAGACCTTCATAGACTTCAGTCATTTGCTACCAGAAATTACACTTCTTTTCTTCTTTTTTGCTTTCAAATTCTCTTGCATCTGTTTAATGGAGTCATCCATGGCGTGACTTTGGTCAAAGATCCTGATGGTTCCCCATGACCTGGAAAAGGAAGGACGAGCGTGAGAATCTTTATTTCTTACCATTAGATGTGCATCCGGGCGAGGAGGAGACTGAAAACAAGGGGGTTCTGGGTACATTTTATCCCCTTACCATAGCGACACTCTTTTATGGGACTCGAACTCCTTTCTCAGACACAGAAAGTTCCACATGTCCAGCACAGGTTCTGTCCCTGCTGGCTGTGCTGGAGCAGAGTTTGGGTGGTGGCGTCTGTGTCTGGATATTCCCTGGATCGAATGTAAATCGTTTCTCTCCCAGATCCAGGTTATCCAGAATCCCACGGACTAGAACACACAAACGGTCAACGTCCACGCAGTGGATTACCGACCGCCCGGGCGTAGACCTGATTGTAAGTCGTAGACATTTCCTACTATAAGGGAAAGCAAAGCCAATAGATTAAACACAATATTTATACAATAGGAAATAAACAACAAAATGGCGTGACAATGTGGGATAGGCGGGTACCATGGAAACAGGGGAGGTAGGTTGGAGTGTGAGGAGTGTGTCAATTGGTGTGTACTGTCTGTGTGGTTATAGGGGTGTTGTATTTGATTCCAGACCATAATTTAAGTAGGTTGCTTGGAAACGGAAGGTAGGTTGGGGTGTGAGGGTGTGTCAGTAGGTGTGTACCTGTCTGTGTGGTGTAGGGGTGTGTTTTGCATTCCAGACCATAATTTAAGTATGGTTGCATGGAAAACGGAAGGTAGGTTGGAGTGTGAGGGTGTGTCAGTAGGTGTGTTACCTGTCTGTGTGGTGTTAGGGGTTGTATTTGCATTCAGACATAATTTAAGTAGGTTGCCATGGAAACGGAAGGTAGGTTGGAGTGTGAGGGTTGTGTCAGTAGGGTGTACCTGTCTGTGTGTGTTAGGGGGTGTATTTGCATTCAGACCATATTTAAGTAGGTTGCCATGGAAACGGAAGGTAGGTTGGAGTGTGAGGGTGTGTCAGTAGGGTGTGTACCTGTCTGTGTTGGTGTTAGGGGTGTGGTATTTGCATTCCAGACCATAATTTAAGTATGGTTGCCATGGAAACGGAAGGTAGGTTGGAGTGTTAGGTTTGTCAGTAGGTGTGTACCTGTCTGTGTGGTGTTAGGGGTGTGTATTTGCATTCAGACCATAATTTAAGTATGGTTGCATGGAAAACGGAAGGTAGGTTGGAGTGTGAGGTGTGTCAGTAGGTGTGTACCTGTCTGTGTGGGTGTTAGGGGTGTGTATTTGCATTCCAGACCATAATTTAAGTATGGTTGCCATGGAAGGAAGAAGGTTGGAGTGGAGGGAGGTGTTGTCAGTAGGTGTGTACCTGTCTGTGTGTGTTAGGGGTTGTATTTGCATTTCAGACCATAATTTAAGTACGGTTCCATGGAAACGGAAGGTGGTTGGAGTGTGAGGGTGTGTCAGTAGGTGTGTACGTCTGTGTGGTGTTAGGGGTGTGTATTTGCATTCAGACCAAATTTAAGTATGGTTGCATGAAACGGAAGGTAGGTTGTGTGTGGAGGGTTGTCAGTAGGTGTTGTACCGTCTGTGTGGTGTTAGGGGTGTGTATTTGCATTCCAGACCATAATTTAAGTATGGTTGCATTGGAAACGGAAGAAGGTTGGAGGTGTGAGGGTGTGTGCAGTAGGTGTGTACCTGTCTGTGTGTGTTAGGGTGTGTATTTGCATTCCAGACCATAATTTAAGTACGGGTTGCCATGGAAACGGAAGGTAGGTGGAGTGTGAGGGTGTGTCAGTAGGTGTGTACCTGTCTGTGTGGTGGTAGGGGTGTGTATTTGCATTCAGACCATAATTTAAGTGGTCCATGGAAACGGAAGGTAGGTTGGAGGTGTGAGTGTGTCAGTAGGTGTGTACTGTCGTGTGGGTGTTAGGGTGTGTATTTTTTCCAGACCATAATTTAAGTAGGTTGCCATAGAAACGGAAGGTAGGTTGGAGTGTGAGGGTGTCAGTAGGTGTGTGACCTGTCTGTGTGTGTTAGGGGTTGATTTGCATTCCAGACATAATTTAAGTATGGTTGCCATGGAACGGAAAGTAGGTTGGGTGTGAGGGGTGTGTCAGTAGGTGTGTACCTGTCTGTGTGGTGTTAGGGTGTGTATTGCTTTCCAGACCATAATTTATAGTACGGTTGCCATGGAAACGGAAGGTAGGTTGGAGTGTGAGGTGGTCAGTAGGTGGTGTTACCTGTCTGTGTGGTGTAGGGTGGTGTATTTCTTCCAGACCATAATTTAAGTATGGTTGCCATGGAAAGGAAGGTAGGTGGAGTGTGAGGGGTGTCAGTAGGTGTGTACCTGTCTGTGTGGTGTTAGGGGTGGTATTTGCATTCCAGACCATAATTTAAGTATGGTTGCCATGGAAACGGAAGGTAGGTTGGAGTGTGAGGTGTTTGTTCAGTAGGTGTGTACCTGTCTGTGGTGGTGTTAGGGGTGTTGTATTTGCATTCCAGACCATAATTTAAGTACGTTGCCATGGAAACGGAAGGTAGGTTGGAGGTGTGAGGGTGTGTCAGTAGGTGTGCTGTACTGTTGTGTGGGGTTGAAGTGTAATTTGCATTCCAGACCATAATTTTAAGTATGGTTGCCATGGAAACGGAAGGTAGGTTGGAGTGTGAGGGTGTGTGCAGTAGGTGTGTACCTGTCTGTGTGGTGTTGAGTGTATCTTTCTCCAGACCCCTAATTTGTACGGTTTGCCATGGAGGAAACGGACGGTAGTTGGTACCGGCCCTATCATGTGTACCCGCACTATCATGTGTACCGGCCCTACCACGTGTACCCGCACTATCATGTGTACCGGCCCTATCATGTGTACCCGCACTATCATGTGTACCGGGCTGCCCCCCACACATGATTGACACCTTTCAATGGAATCTCCCGCCATTGGCTATAGTTCTGCACTGTGCGCATTTCATTCATTTATAAGTCGGGCGGGTCTGGGTTTATCTGTGAGTATCAGCCTGCGGTTACCTTCCCAGTACACACTGACACTGTATGGTTGTTACTGGTTTTCTCCCTCTAGTCGAAAGCATCGATGAATTGAAGAAGGAAATCACCGACCTTCGGAAAAAATGAAGTGACCGTCAGCGTGAAATGACGGAGCTGCTGGAGACTCAAGGCCCAGGTGTCTCTGCTGAGACTACAAAGTACGTGTTCCCACCGACACCACATCATATTACAGGGAACTCTGGGAAGGGGAAGATTCCAATAGAAACCAGAAATCTAAATCCTTGAGCCCTTAGCACTATAGAGTGATGTAGTAACATGGAATAGACTGGGTGGTATTGAACATTAGTGATGGTCACTGTAGAAAGGAAGGATTCTTGGGTGGTTATGTAAGTGAATGTGACTCTTTATGTGTGATAATAATCACTTTCTATTCTCTATACAGTGGGCAGGGTGTATGCCATGAGGCAATCAACATGGCAGCTCTACAGTAAGTAATCTGTATCAGTCAGTTCCCCGTATCAGTCCTTTCCCCACCCCCACTACTGTCTCCCACTGGGTATCGCCTCTTCTGTCCCTTATTATTACTTATTAGCCATAAATGACGCAAGTCTCTCTGTTCCTTTAGGGACCTGGACACTAAGGCGCAGACCATGGAGATAAGGGTAAGTAAAGATCCATTGGGTTGGAATAAGGGAAGGGGAACTAGAGCAAGTCAGTATTAATACCACAATTCCTGTTACAGAGAAAACTCTCCCTGCAGAACAGAAGAGTCTCCCAAGGTCCAGTGAAGTAAGTCCACCTTTGGCCAAGGTCACCGAGCAGCCAGGAGACTCCTGGAACCATTGATGGCTTCCACTTGCCAAGGTCCCCGGCAGCCAGCGAGTCTCCGACATGATAGCCACCTTTGGCAAGGTCCCGAGCAGCCCAGCGGAGACTCCCTGGAACCATTGATAGTGCTTCCACCTTTGGCCAAGGTCCCCGAGCAGCCCAGCAGAGTCTCTCCGGGATCATTGACAGTGCGTCCACCTTTGGCCAAGTTCACTCAGCAGCCCCAGCAACCGGACTAAAAGTCTCGACCTTGGCCAAGGACACAAAGCAAGGTTCTAGGTTATTAGTTCAGTCTGGTACCAGTCGTGTCTGAGAGAAAGTCTTTGGCAGCTCCCATTCACTCTATAAATCTTATAAACGTTCAGTAGATTTTATCCTTCTAAAAATATTCTCATTCTATGTCTGTCTTTAGGAAGACCAACGGAGAGCCATAAAATGCACACGTATCTACAGAGTCTCGTACGGTAAGTTCCAATGGGATGTACACACCTACTCTTCCCTCTGAATAATATATTATTAACATGACACGGACCCCAGTCTGTAATATTATTATTATTACTGATATTCTATTATTACTTCCTAACCCTCTTTATTGTCTCTTCCCTCTTAGCCCTGCCTGTAATATGGATACAGCATGGTACAGCAAGGGGGCTCAGTGGTTCGCACTGATGACTTGCAGCAATGACGTCCTGAGTACCATCAGTTTGAATCATCTTCGGCGCAGAGCCTGATGGGAATTTGGACGTTATTGTAAATTGTCAAACCAATAATGGGCCGTCTTAATTAACCCTTAATAACTATCTGTAAAGGTTTTTCACACGTGCGATTGTGGGACCTACCTGCGACGTACAGTGTATAAAATGGCCAATGATCGTTTAGTGCGTGAGCACTCGGTCAACTGATGTGCCCTTCTGTGGGGGTTGGGGATCTGACCGGGCAGATCATAACAAGACCCAATCGAACAGCCATTACATAATGTGTAACAAACATCAGTTGTGGCCACCAATCCTTTAGTGTGTGACGCGCGGTTGGCTGATGTGCCCGTTTGGTTGGGGCTGTGGGATCTAACCGGGCAGATCATCATCAAGACCAGAGCACCGAACAGCCATTTTGACGACCGAACACCCACACACTAAACGATTGTCTCCCCATAGTTATTAAGGGTTAATGTAGACTTGTATAAAGGCCCAAGTTGGTCCAGGGATTAGTCCAACTGCCACATGGAGTCAGGAAGGAATTTTTCCCCCTTCTGTCCCTTGCTTCCGAAGGGGTTTTTCGCCTTCCTCTGGACCAACTTTCAGGGAGATTCAATAAAAGTTCTTATGTTATAAATGTAACATTTGAAAGCCAACATTGATTGGTTGGGGCAATTAGCCCCATTTTATCAATAAGAACTTTTATTGAATCTCCCTGTATGTGTTCTAAGAATGAAATAAATAAAAAATGAATCAAACATCGGTGTCTGGATTTTATTTCCATTTATAATATTAATATTGGGATCAGGCTGGGATTGGAAAGGGATTTCACGTTCTAGATCGGTGCGACTGGTTATTTATAAAATGGCACTTGGGTACCAACGCTAATAAGTTATTCAGTAACAATAATACAAATCCAAGAATTGGCCAGAAATACACAATATGTATATTAAGGATATATAGATATTATAAGGGGGGTCTTGCCTTTCTGTATCAGGAGGGAGGTCCCTGTCCTGAGGGATTATAACCTAAGAAGGTGGGTAACCATACAGGGGAAAGGGGGATCTTAACAATGTTATGAAGGAGAGAAACACTGTGATGTCAGAAGGAGAGAGAAGAGTGAAACATTAACCCCAGGCAGTGTCCTTCTGACAACCCTGTCTTTAGAAATGGGGAAGGGTGGGCTAGGGGCGGTTTGGGTTCAGTTTTAGATGGTGGGTGTACGGTGGTGATGTGCCATCCAGGAGGATAATTGAGCTCTGGGACTATATTACAGGGATGTATTGGGTATATTATCTCTATACACAGTTACTGTACCTCCCCCCAGCTCTGTGAGATCAGACAGCTCAGTGGGACAAGGGTGGTTATCATGATAGGGCCGGTACAAATGATAGGGCCGGTACACATGATAGGGCGGGTACACGTGGTAGGGCCGGTACACATGATAGTGCGGGGTACACATGATAGGGCGGTACACATGATAGGGCGGGTACACATGATAGAGGGTTACAGTGGTAGGCCCGGTACACATGATATGGGCCGGTACACATGATTAGAGCGGGTACACGGGGTTAGGCCTATCATGTGTACCCGCACTATCATGTGTACCGGCCCTATCATGTGTACCCGCACTATCATGTGTACCGGCCCTACCACGTGTACCCGCCCTATCATGTGTACCGGCCCTATCATTTGTACCGGCCCTATCATGTATAACCACCCTTGTCCCACTGAGCATGTCTGATCTCACAGAGCTGGGGGGAGGTACAGTAACTGTGTATAGAGATAATATACCCAAATCTACATCCCTGTAAATTAGTCCCAGAGCTCAATTATCCTCCTGGATGGCACATCACCACCGTACACCCACCATCTAAAACTGAACCCAAACCGGCCCCTAGCCCACCCTTCCCCATTTCTAAAGACAGGGTTGTTCAGTAAGGACACTGCCTGGGGTTAATGTTTCACTCTTCTCTCTCCTTCTGACATCACATGTTTGTTTTCTCCTTCATAACATTGTTAAGATCCCCCTTTCCCCTGTATGGTTACCCACCTTCTTAGGTTATAATCCCTTCAGGACAGGGACCTCCCTCCTGATACAGAAAGGCAAGACCCCCCTTATAATATCTATATATCCTTAATATACATATTGTGTATTTCTGGCCAATTCATTGGATTTGTATTATTGTTACTGAATAACTTATTAGCGTTGGGTACCCAAGTGCCATTTTATAAATAACCATGTCCGCACCGATCTAGAACGTGAAATCCCTTTCCAATCCCAGCCTGATCCCAATATTATAAATTATAAAGTGAGAAATAAAATCCAGACACCGATGTTTAGATTCATTTTTTATTTATTTCATTCTTAGAACACATACAGGGAGATTCAATAAAAGTTCTTATTGATAAAATGGGGCTAATTGCCCCAACCAATCAGATGTTGGCTTTCAAATGTTACATTTATAACGATAAGAACTTTTATTGAATCTCCCTGAAAGTTGGTCCAGAGGAAGGCGAAAAACCCCTTCGGAAGCAAGGGACAGAAGGGGGAAAAATTCCTTCCTGACTCCATGTGGCAGTCGGACTAATCCCTGGACCAACTTGGGCCTTTATAACAAGTCTACATTAACCCTTAATAACTATGGGGAGACAATCTGAGGGTGTGTCAGTAGGTGTGTACCTGTCTGTGTGGTGTTAGGGGTATGTATTTGCATTCCAGACCATAATTTAAGTACGGTTGCCATGAAAACGGAAGGTAGGTTGGAGTGTGAGGGTGTGTGTGTGGTGTTAGGGGTATGTATTTGCATTCCAGACCATAATTTAAGTACGGTTGCCATGAAAACGGAAGGTAATTTGGAGTGTGAGTGTGTGTGAGTAGGTGTGTATCTGTCTGTGTGGTGTTAGGGGTATGTATTGTAGACTGGTACACGGATTGCTAGCTCTTGGGCATATCACATATAACCTGAGTCATTAAGTACAGTGCTATTGGTTATATATATATTATCCATTGTAGACTGGTACACGGATTGCTAGCTCTTGGGCATATCACATATAACCTGAGTCATTAAGTACAGTGCTATATATATATTATCCATTGTAGACTGGTACACGGATTGCTAGCTCTTGGGCATATCACATATAACCTGAGTCATTAAGTTTAGTGCTATATATATATTGTCCATTGTAGACTGGTACACGGATTGCTAGCTCTTGGGCATATCACATATAACCTGAGTCATTAAGTACAGTGCTATTGGTTATATATATATTACCCAGTATAGACCAGTACACTGATTGCTAGCTCTTGGGCATATCATATATAGACTAAGTCATTAAAGGGCAATTATAGTGAGAAAATTGTTTTTTTTAAATTTCTTCTAATGTATCCTATAAGTCATCCCATCCACCAGGGTACCTTTAGTTTCTTTAAATTCTACATAGTCCCCGAGATATAAGCCTTTGAATATGCTGTGATTTGTAGGAGCTGCTACACCTCATCTGTCACTCAAAGGCACACACCCACACAATCCAAAGCTCCCCTGCAGTACTGTCACACACTCTCTCACCCACACTATATGTACCATGTGCAATATATAGTCAAATGCTGTAGTGCTAAACACAATCAATAAACCATTAACCCAGCAATATGAGCATAACACACTATAAAAAAAAATATCTTATATACATACAAAACCAGTGACTCAAATGGAACACTAATACAGTATATATAATACAGTAATACAGACTATATACCAAACAAGACACACAGTGCAATCTATGAAATATATAGACTAAAGCAACTGAAATGTAACAGGACAACAAGCAGTGTCACTGTGTTTGTGAAGGTCTCACTACAAGTTGCTGTTACACTGACTCTCTCTTCAGTGATTATGATCTCAGCTAAGCAGGGGGAGAGATATGAACTTTAGGTAAAAAGTAAATAACAATTAGCAAAGTTAGAGAACAGGCAGAGTTCAGTAACTTACTTGAAAAGAATCTCAGCACCACTTGTCCTCCTCTCTCCCCCTCTGCCCCTCCCTTCAGCATATTGCTACTTTATTCCACACTTTGATTGCTTGCAGTCTAGCTCTGGAAGGGAGGGGTCAACAGGATGTCAGCACTTCATTTAAAGTCCTTTCAACTGACAATGCTCGGACTCTGTATACAGCCCGTCACTGCTTGAGGAGGAGTAGACAGAGAGGGGAGGGGGACTACACAGCTTGTGCCAGTGTGAAGAAATGAAGCCACACAGAAACATGAAAGTAAGGCAGCTTATACTAAGTGATCTATACATTGTATACAGACAAAGTTTTTTTTTCACTATAGTTGCCCTTTAAGTTTAGTGCTATATATATATTATCCATTGTAAACTGGTATACGGATTGCTAGCTCTTAGGCATATCACATATAACCTGAGTCATTAAGTACAGTGCTATATCTATATATATATTATTGTCCATTGTATAGACGGTACAGGAGATAGGCTCTTGGCAATCCGCTATCACATACAGTATGGATCATAAGTATATATGATATTTTCTCTTTTCCTTTGGACTCACCAATGGAGACAGCGAATGTCAAACAGACCATAGAAATCCCTGTTCAGGTAAATTAAATTTCCAAATTTCCACTTTGATTATTCTTAGGTTTATGAAAATCTCCCAAATGAATAATATTCTAAGCCCTATTCACTCACTTTTCATATTTTTAGAGCCAGCAAAGGAGGTCAGAGAAAGGGAGATTACAATTCGAGTAAGTTATTTTCCACTTTGACCGTTTCTTATGATTTATGAAAAGTCTCCCAAATAAATAAAAATCTTCTAACAATTATTTACTGCTCATTTTCTCTCTCTCCCTTTCCGACTCATCAAAAGGATGTGAGCAGGAGAATTTCCAAACCACTTGGTCAGGATTCCTGCCAGGTAAGTTATTTCCATCATGCCTAATTATTTCTTAAATGTTTCCAAATTTAAATGGTGTCTACACTAGTGATGGCCAGTTCGCGGATCCGAATCTGCGGCGCATTTAACTCGTTCGCGACGGCAGATATCGCGGATTTTCCGCCTTCCGAAAGTTCGAACGCGCTTTTCTAAAATTTCAAAAAATTTGAGGATTTCTCTCGTATTTTCGAGGATTTTTTAATTTTAATGTGTTTAATGGGTCGCTCGCAGATTTTTAAATTTTTAAAAAATTCGCGGATTCTCGAGCGGACCGGATTGCGAAGTGTACATCTTGGTTTACACTGGAAAAATTTAATGACCTCCATTGACTCATCCTCTCTCTTCTATTCAGGTCCATCTAAGGAAGTCGGTAATCTAAGGCCAAGCCCGTTAGGCCACCACTTCCCGTAACAGAAGTTTATTTCCATCCACGCTCTAACTAATTTCTGGAAATGTTTCAAAATTAAATTGTGTCTAAACTAGAGATGTCCGAACTTCCGCAAATCCGGTTCCATCGAGGATCCCGAATTTGCGAAAAAATTCGAAAATTCGAAAATCCACGAGCGGACCCACTAAAATGAAAATTCCTCGAAATTACGGATTTCTCTATAATTTTTGAAAATTTTCGAAAATACGTATTGTTCGAAAATACGATTTAATCCTCGTAATTCGAGGATATTTTCGAAAATATGTATTTTAGAAAATACGAGTAATCCTAGTAATTTTGAAAATTTTAGAAAATACGTATTTTTGAAAATACGAGAAATCCTCGTAATTTCGAAAATTTTCCGCAGCGGATCCGGGTGGATCCGCGACCGGCCATCCCTAGTATGAATGGGATCTTGTCTGATAGGAAGCCACCCCAAACACTGCAGTGTCGGGATTGCAGGTTTTGAGATGAGTGAAATTATCGAAATGACGAGTTTAGGACAGACTGAGAGGAGAGAGATGACAGGCTGGGAGAGAACCAGAAGTGGAATGTTACAGTAGCCAAGACGGGAGATTATAAGGTGCATGGGAGCATTTAATAGTGGAGCGAGGAGAGAAAAAGGGCAGATCTTGGCAATGTTGCAAAAGGAGGAAAATGACACATTCTGGTGACATTGTTGAAATAAAGACAAAAGGAAAAAAGAGGAGTCAAAAGTTTACCAAGGCAGCTGATTCAAAAGGGCTGATGACCTATAAAATAGAGAGAAATAGAAAACGGCTAATGTAGGTCCCAGTTTAGGGTGGCGGTGCCCATTCAGGAGGAAATAGAGAGCAGACATGTAGAGATTTGAGACTATATTCAGGGGTTGGCGCAGGGTCTGCCAGGAGTTTCTCTGTTGTCGGTAACAGACCTGATGACTTGTACCAAATCATTGTAATAAAAAGTGAAGGGAATACCAGAAACCCAGGAAACTAGATATGAAATTACTGTTCAGTTATCAGACAAGAATTACAATCCATGTTCCTTCTCCTTCCCCAGGAGGTAGAGGATAATCACGGACAATGGTTGTCTCTACATTATATTTATTCGTACACACCAAGCCTGCAGATCACAAAATGATCATTCTCTCCGGAACTCACAAACATAATATTCTGGTTTCTGAGGCTGAACAATTGTTTTTTTTTTTCCAAACAATGTTGTGTTAGTGAAAAAGCAAAAAACTATAGAAATGTTAAAGGGATCTCTCTTTGTAGGAAGTAGCAGGGAGAAGAAAGATTTTACCTAAATATTCGATCCGTACATTTTGGATCGACTTGCATGTACCACTTTATTTCCTGTCCAACAGACTGCCGATTGGTATAGACACATGTGTATGGTACAATCCTGACTTGAATTGATACCCTAAATTTCTCAAAAGATAATGTACTGGGTAAGTTCTCCTTTAAGCATTGCTCAAAGTAGTTTTAGCCAGTTACTTCGTTTTGGCCTAGTGACCATGATGGAAGAATTGATGTGGGTGGTCAAGTGGTCCTCCACTGTGGTGGAGACCTTTCCAGAGAAGAGGACAGGACTTCCAGGGCTGTGATCTTCTCAGCTGAAAACACAAGATGGGTAAGTAAAAAATATTAACCTTCAGGGAGGTAAAGATCTCAACTATAATGGGAAAGCTATAAAAAGTCACAAACGTATTAAGAAGAAAGAAGCAGAGACATGTTCTTCTAGGATCGTTCCTGTGACAAAACATTCACTCAATCTAATATATCTCCAGTCCCATAGTTTGAACGAGAGAAATTTTCAGGACCAGAGCAAAATGGGACAAGAATAAAGGCATAAAAAATGCTCCCCCCTCCCAACCTACTTACCAGACCGGTTTCCTCAGCACAATGCAACGGAAGGCTGAAGAACAGGGTTGCATGGTGCCTTGGCCGTGTAGCGGTGTGATTGACCTGGACTTTGGACAAGCATGTAGGAGAACCATAAGGAGCAGGATTATAAGGTAAGGATTTTTTTTTAATCAAACGACAAAAAAGGTCCAATGCACTCTCTCAACCTAGGGTGTTACTCCTCTGGTATCCTACCTCCCAAGGAAATAATTCAATAGAAGAAAAAACGAAGAGTTGGAGGGTCGCACTCCAAATCAAAAAATTTTATGAGTGAGCCACATCAAAAAACAACAGGTTCGGGGGTATTTAGGTGCCCTTCCTCAACGTTTCTCCCTGAGGAGGGCACCTAAATACCCACGAAACGGTGTGTTTTTTGATGTTGTCACTCAATAAAGAAGAGTTTTGATTGGAGGGCGACCCCAACTCTGCATTTTCTCTAAGGAAGTTTTTAAGATACACAGTTTTGGTGGTAGGACATGCCCTTTAAAGTAAACGATATTTTTTATATTATGTTTCAGGTTTTCTATGTTTTCATATTGAATTCACCCATACACATATACAGCCCGGACATCCAATCTAAGGCAGCCATTTCCTTCGTGGTTAATACTTTGAATGGAAAAATCTAACTGTGCAATGGGAATTGTATGTGGGTTACCCAGGGAAAAATATGGTTAAAGGAATAGGCTGATACAATAACAATTCAGAGATTATAGTTCCCTTTGTCAAATTAGATTAAAGAATTTTGTGAATTAAGTTTGTCATAGCTGGGACTAGGTTAAAGACAATTATTCTCTTTGTATTGTGGTATTGTAACGTGTATATGGAGCCTAACCAAAAAGGTTCAACTTATACAAACGAAACCTGAAATCCCCACAAGGCGTTGCTTTTGTAAAAAAGTTTCTACCGTTTATTTAATTGCTCATTGCCTATTGTTTTAGTCTGTCTGTTTGTAACCTTCGGAGTGTTGATTGGTTGCTTTTGCAAATTTCAGGATGTTCTCGATGTTTCTGTAGAATATTTGTTTTCTCTGTTTGTGCATTGACGTGGGTAAATGTAAAATCTTCTCTTTCCCAGATTCCAATTTTTCTGTTTCTAATCTCTTGTGTTTTACCAAAGCTTCCCCCACATCTGATTTTTTTTTTTTTACCTTTCATCAAACTTTATTCTTCTCTGAAAGTTGTAATGGTCTTTATGATGGAGATTGATGTAATGGGAGGATTCAATTAGGACATTCCAATCTGTTTGTCTTTAGACACTTACACTCATCATTATCAGAAAGCTACATCCTTCTCTATTGTTAGATACGCTGTAGACGATCTACCTCAATGATTCTTCATTAAAGGGTGTCCCACTAAGAAATTATTTGGGGTTTCAGTTTTACCTCCCATCTTCAAAAAATCTGGCAGGAGACAGGAGTGAAGGTAAAGTACTACCTGGTCTCCATACAAGTGGCCTTTTATAAAAGAATACATTCTACCCTTTAAACAGGCTTAGTGACAGTCAATCCAAAGTACATAAGTATAAAGGGGGTGGGTTTCCGCTACATCGTGAGCGTGATCTACCCAGCACCACTGGTCAACCTCCAAGTCCCAGGTTGGAGCATGCCACTGCTGGGAGAGAGCATCATAAGCCCCACCCTGAAATGATCAATAATTTTTAAAGGCTAGCACACAAGCCGAAAATAACCATTTTCTCTCCCTCAGTTGTCCACAGGATAAGGAAGGGCAGATAAAGTATGCAGGTACTAAATCTTCCTCCAAACAACGGTTAGCACAATAGCAATTTGTGCTGTTAGCATGCTGCAATTAAGTTTCTATATTTTAGCGACGTTTTAACTTTTTTTTTTGCCTTTTCTGTCAATTCTTATTAATTATCCAGACAGTAATGTCTTGTTCTCGACTAAAGATTGGCAATGCCATTTATTAGGTCCACAAACAGGTGAGGAGAGCGTTGATTTTACATTTTTTCCCTAAAGGTATACATTTAGAAGACGACTCTTTTCAGATCTTTACCCAAGAAAATATAACCCAGCTATGGGTTGAGAGATTTGTTTATCTATCCGTGAAATTGCATTCCTAAAGTAAATGTCTTGTACCCAGGACATCATTAAATGAAAATAATCCTGCTATCAACTACACAAACAGAAAATGCTAGGTAGAAAATGCTAGGATTCATTGTTTGAGGGTGCTGCAGTTCCCGCCTAACACAATGTCAAGGTAATTAAAAAAAGACCAATAACGAGAAGCAGATACCAGTCGAGATTGCCATTAGCTAATCCCAGGAGCGGAAGATTGCCTGGTCGAGCCCCTCCCTGCTGGTTCCAAGAACAGAAAGCGAACGGAAGTTAAGAGCTCGGGACGGCATGGCGGGGGACGAGGCGGTTAAGTCCTTTGGGTACAAGCTGTGAGTGACTAGAGAAAGGTCGAGGTTTTATAGCAATTCCCTGCAACATATCAAAATTTCGTTTTGAGGGTGGACGTACCCTTTAATTTTTTTTGCCTTACCTTCTTGCATTTTGTAAACATAGATAACTATTGTACAATTATTTCAAAACATTTGATGTACAAGCCCCCCTATCTTCCACTATGCGCACCCCTCTACCAGTCCAAAAGGCATCCAAAATAATCAATAGGTTACAAAAGAGATATCTCAGTTACTGAAGATGAAGACAAAGGTGATGTGTACCCATTGAAACTTGGTACCCCAAATGCAATCGGTGAAGATGGAGATGAGACAATGGGGATGTGTACCCTTGATCCTTGGTACCAAATTGCAATCGTGAAGAGGAAGACCAATGGGGAGTGTGTACCCTTGATACCCTGGCACCGGAAATGCAATCTGTGAAGATGGAAGACAATGGGGATGTGTCCTTAGACCTTGGGAACCCAAATGCAATGCGGTGAAGATGGGAGACCAAGGGGAGGTGAACCTCTGATACCCTGGTACCAAATGCAATCGGTGAAGATGGAAGACGATGGGGATTGTGTACCCTTGATACCCTGGTAACTCAAATGGCACATCTGTGAAGAGGAGGACATGGGGATGTGTACCTTATACCCTGGTACCAAATGCAAATGGTGAAGATGGAAGACAATGAGGGATTGTGTTACCTTGATACCCGTGGCTAACAAAACAATCTGTAAGCGGAAGACAATGCTCTATTTTACACCACATATCCATAGTATCCAAACGATTTACAATAAAGCCTGTGACCACCCGAGTTTTGTTAGTTTCCCTCCATAAACTTGCGTGGAGAGATTATGGTTTAACATCGGGCGTCCCTTCAGGTGGAAAACCACTGCGAGAGTGACTATTATAACAGGAAGTATTTATAATTACTGAATATAGGGGCAGGCAGGAAGTGCAAATCTATGAATGATATTTTCACTTGAGAAGATGAATTTTCTTTTCCAAGGACTTTAGTGTGATGGAATTAGTAATAGAATGACGGCGACTGTTATACATTATAACATGCTCTGGTTACTGGTTTATACCAACATTAAAGAAAAATATTATTATTACCCTTACCCTCTTACCCTTCTTCTCTTTTATTGTACCCAGAGTGGGGACCTAAAACCCAGGTCCTGCCCGGGTTGCTTTATAGCCAAGCAAGTAGTACGTTTACCTAAAGTTTCCATCACTGCTCCAAGTCTCTTCTGTGTTGGCACAATGGGGCGCCATAGGAAGTGCGCCCTTGTCTTTTAATTGGTTCAAGGTGACCGAGGAGGGGGGCGGAGAGGATAGGGGAGCAAAGTCAACTTTAGAAAGTAAAGGGCTAACTAAGAAGAACCACTGGGGAAGGGAGAGGACGTAGCAGTTAGATTAAATGGCCGGGTACAATGTGTATGGAGTGGTGGGGTGAGGTAAGGTACTTTCTTGAACATGCATATAGTGATAGACAATTTAAATGTTCTGTTCGGTCAATTTGACCACTAAAACATCAAAACACAAATGTACCTGTAAATGTTCTATGTTTGTTCCTAAAAATATTTGTACCAAACCTGCTCTCTAGTGGATGAAAACATATTGAGAATGTAAAACCCTAATAAATGACACACGACTTAACCTGTTAGCGAACGAGCGGATATCGTGGGTTTCCGCCCTGCCGGACTTTCCGAACCGCGGTTTTGAAAATTTCGAAATACGAGAGCTGGATTTTCGTTTTCGGAAAATACCGCATTTTCGAGAAATTTCAAAAATTACGGGATTTCTCGTATTTTCGAAATACGGCGAGGAAATATAGAGAAATCGCAGATTCGTATTTGGCAGAAATCCTCGTATTTTCGAATTTTAATAGAGGTTTTTAATGGGTCCCCTCAGCGGATTTACTTCCGAATGCGCGAAATCGCGTCTCGAGCGGACCGGATTTGCGGAAAGTTTGGACATCTCTAGTCTCTAGTTTTAACAGATTCACCAACGAGGCAAACTTGAATCTAAAATAATCAACCTAGACGCAGGAAAACCCCAAGAATATTCGTGCCTATGGACTTTCTACCAGCCAGGAGACATTTTTTACATGGACTCCATTCGCTTATTTTTAAAAACTTAATTTGTTATATTACAGTTTGGAGGCTTTCAAACATTGTAAGCCAAGTGTTCACGATAAAGGCTTTGTTGGTAGTATAATATTAAACAATATAACATTGTACGGTATTGAATAATAAAAAGGAACAAAATCTAAAATGGTTATCACTCTTGAATAAGAAACTTGTACAATGTTGATACCTCACACAACCTCGTGACTAAGACAATTGCGAACATTATGCAATCAATGAACCAGTCCCCCCTGAACCCCAATCCCAGAAGAGTTATCAAGCACAAAAACTGATGAATCCCCATGCTGGACTGGATAGTTGTGAGCTGAGGTTATCGACCTATTTACAGTACCTAGCCTAACCAGGAACTCATGGTAGACCTAATTAAAAAACCAGGGAACCTTGTCACGTGATTAGAAAACCACAGCCCGGAAGACAATGTCAGTGGGGGAAAACAAAGGATACACAAAGACTGTTTTCCTATTGATTACACACATTCAAGGCAACTCTTATCTACTTGGTAATTTTGCAATAAACAGGTGGTTGTCCGGTGATCTGAGTATCACTCAATTAAATTGATCATCTCATAGTGCCTACAGTAACTCAAGTGTGGGAAAAAAAACAACCCTTTTGTTTTACCAGCCAGACTATGCCAGTTCAGTAAAACGATTCAAGGCAAGGCCAACTAGTTTGAAAGTCTATTAGAGGGATTAAAATCTGAAGGAAACCTGCAGATGGGTAGAGTTTTTTTATATGTGTGATTAATGGTAATTCTTCTTATTTTCTCTCTCCCATTTTTTATTTTGTGTTGTTGTCTCTAATAAGAATGTATACCGTTTAAAACACCTTATTTAGTTTAGATGGAAAGTCAATATAAACTAGGAAACACCGTCAGGTCTATATAATATCATATATCAAGAAGAAATTTAAAGAATAGCGCAAATCAAGGAGCAAAATGCCAGCCCAAACCAGTCAAAATCTGTCAGACATGTTCACGAGGAATTATCTAGCATTTTGTTAAAGGGCAAGTCAAAAAATTCAAATCTGTCTGGCAAACCCAACTGCTATTTTTAAGTTTATAATGATTTGTAACCAGATATTTAATGGTTACGTCTATTGTGTTCTGGCAAAGGTTCCGCCTCCTCCTCTGCTCAGTGAGCTTTTATAAGCTTTTAAACATGCTAGAGGGCAGCCAGGGGCTAGAGCAGTAATCATGGTTGTGATATTAGCAGTCATGACCTTACTTTATCAATGTAGGGAAAGGGGCCACGAATACTCTGCCAGAGTGGGGAAATATAATATCATTTAAATATCCCCCAGTTTGATTGTAGTTACATAAAAAGGTAAAATGTAACTGTCGGGGTGAACATTTATCCATTGGAATTCACTTCTAAAATCCCTGTTCTACCAAGAACTCAAAAATGGCACCAATTCAAACCCTCCCCTATTATTCTTCTGAAGCTAAACCTGCAGCTATTTTTATTCATTCCTTTCCAGGTGGGCACTTTAGTGGGCTAGCATATAAAATAGTTTGATGTCATGGGGACTTGGGATTGCAACTGAGATCCCTCAGTCCCAGAGTGGGCATGCTTACAGACTAAGACTTAAGAGCAGTGGTTCGTGGGGATGTCACAGATCACTAGAGTAGTGGGGAAAGAACCATTATACTGCTGTAAACTTTGGATGACTGGAGGTTTGTATAATCGCGGATCCAGAGGCAGTTTTTGGAAACTCAACATATCAAAGGTTCAAAAAATGTGATTGAAAATTTGAGATTAACAGATGAAAAAAAAGCAGCATCGTTGTAAATCGGAAAAGGAAGACGAGAAAAAGCGAAAGTCGGGCGAAAACATTGGACACTTCAATTGGGTTCTAATGGGGTTTTCAGAATTTCAACTTAATTCCAAGACTCATCACCAGTGAAGACTCCATGATGTTATTCAATGAGAGTCAGAAATCTAACACTGAATACGAATGACCATTACCCTCGCATCTCTCGGCTCACAGAGCATAGAGAACCCAAAAGGTATGTCTCTGCTGCACATGAACTCCAGAAGGGGAACGATTAATGAGTTCTAGATTGGAACAATAGAGGGAACCTCAGAGAAGGTCTGGATAATGAGTCCTCAAGCCTGTTGAACAATAGAGTGACCCTCCAGAGAAGGTATGATAAGAGGTCATCATGCCTTGGAACAATAGAGAAAAACTCCAGAGAAGGTTGAAATTGAGGGTACTCATGCCTTGGAACAATTAGAGGAATACTACAGAGAAGGGTCAGATAAGAGTCATCATGCTTGGAGACAATAGGAGGAACTCAGAGAAGTTCTGATAATGAGGTCATTACATGCCCTGTGGAACAATAGAGGAATCTCCAGAGAAGGTCTGCATAATGAGGTTCATCATGCCTTGGAGCAATAGAGGAACTCCAGAAGGTCTGATTAATGGAGGGTCTATGGCCTGGACAATAGATGAACCTCCAGGAAAGGTCTGGATAATTGAGGCTCCTCAGCTTCTGGCGGGCCCTACTACCGTCCAGGCCACGCCACTGCTACTGATCTACTTATCCATTACTCTGGCAGCCATACTTAAAGCGTAACTAAAGTCAAAAAAACTAATTTTGACCAATCATCAAAAAAGTTTTTTTTTTTAACCCCCACGGGGATAGGTACACACACCTACTGACCTACCCCTCCATTACTGTTGCAGCCATAC